>JAOSBO010036701.1:0-11156 GCA_027563915.1 Erythroxylum rotundifolium | reverse complement strand
AAAGAAAATTAGTGCTTATTTTATAGTTCTCTGTGGGATCGATACCTTACTTGCCTATACTACGTGTGTAGAATTTTTAAGGTTTAATTTGTAGGACTAAATGACATCTTGTTAATTGTTGCCTTCCATTGTTATAAAAATAAACCAAAGTTTTGTTTATTGTAGGCTTATTGAGCAAACTCAAGGCCGCTTTAACCTGAACATGTTTAGTCTTATGATAGTGGGTTCTACTTAACTAAATTTATGTGATTTGGATGAGTAAACTCATGATCATATGAATTTAGAGGCAATGTTATGAATAATATATAAGATATAGTTTGGCAAGAGTTGTCACCTAGTAGATTTAAGAGTTACATGAGATGTGATTGATAAAGTTATTATCTCTACCTAATTTAAGTCTAGTTGGTTTGTTGAGCAAACTCAAGATCAACTATATTTGAATGGGATCCTAGCCCACTAGAGAGATTAATCTTTCTGAATAGTAGTGAGGGTTATTATTTTGAGTAAAACAATGGGAGTAACCAGATGCATGATTAAAGTCCTAATCTTATTTGGTAGTCATGGCATATAATTGATTACTTGCTTTCTTACATTTATATTTCGTTCTTAGTTTAATACCTTATTTAATATAGCTGATACTTAGAGAACTAAATTTCTTGGACATAGGATTATGTTTGAGAAGAGTTCTCAAAAGTTAGAAATATGTGTGCCCATTATGCAAATAATGATATAATCCCTCTTGAGGATTCGGTGACAAAGTTTTAAACATATGTCAAAATCATATAGGTGACAAAATGTATTGACATTTTGAGTTAACTAATATAAGCTTTGAAGACAACATATAAGATGCATGTTAACACCATGATAGCAAGATGCAAGAGGTTGCATTGAGTAGAGCTAAAAAATATAGTACCTTGATAAAATTGTTTCACTTAATTTAGCCTACTAAAACCATAATTGTGGACTACAATTAAAGAGGAGGCTTAGCAACAATATGATAATAGTTGTCATTAGAAGAAAAGTATTGCATGACTTTTCTTGCCTATATTTGATATGATAAAGGTCATATGTATTTCTAATTCATGCTTATAAGTATTTGATACTGAATTTGGATTCAACATTATTGTAATGTGCAATGCATAGTTAGCAATAGATTGTTAAGTAAAAGTAGTTGATACAAATTTATACAAAGACTGTGTATGTGTTGGATCAAAGGAGACTTATGCTTAACATTAGTAGCAAGAATTAAAAGTTAGATATCCAAGATTATCCTTTTATGCCATATTGGTTAAATCAACATAACGAGAATCATAAAGTTACACACTAGGATACATATATCCTTTTGATTATGACGTATGGAACCTGTGAAACTTGTAAACTTGAAGAATAACCAAATCAACCTTTGGTGAAAGGATGATAATGGTATTGAATTGTTAAATCTTATAGGTGTGATGTATTGGATGGAATAACAATTCATAAAAGGATAATATAATATTTCATTATGTTACTAATTATTTTATGTGATATAGTCATACGTATTAAATGAAATGATGACTTAAAATTTTGAAAAAGTTCAAACTATTTAAATCTAAGTAGAAATTAAGCATTGAGAATGCTGAAGCACATCGATGAGATCTTTGTGGCAAGTTTTATATTTTCAGTTATTTATAGGAAATGAGATTCTCTAGTAAATACCTTCATAACTAAATTCATAAAAGTATGGATTTATGTAAGGAGGAAAATGCAATATGAGATATTGTAGGATGCAATATTATTTCTTCTATAGCTATGCTTAGTACTATGACTTACCTTCTATAGTTCCAATTGAATCAATTAGCAAGATTTCATATTAGACACGAAATGTTAAGTCTTTGAAATAGTTAAAGGCAGTGATTTAAGGATGTGATGCTTAGCTGAAGCATATATTATTCATTTAGTTTAGAACTAAATTGGATAGTAAAAGGTTATGAGATATCCAAGAGATTGGATCTAATCTTATAGATTCATTAAACAAATTGTTTGATTCCATGTATACTTATAGGAGAATGGTTCTTAAGATAAGTAGTGGGAGTAAGAAGGAATTTGAAATGTTCAAATCCAATAAAATTACATCCAATTGGAACTAGTGCCTTTAATGATACATTTGATGTATAGTTAAAAGGCTATAAGATATTGAAAGATTCACTTTCAAGATGAATTCAAAGAGTTTGTTTTGGAGATGATTGTGAATTTATCACGTCTACAAGAAGGTTAGTGGGAGTATAGTTGTCCTCTTCAATGGGAGTATGTGGAGACATATTGCTCATAGAGAACAATAGTTCTAACTTTTAATTATTGAACAAATAGTTGTCGAAGAATAACTCATGTTGGATCCTAATTAAGGTTTATTTACTTAGAAAAATAGGATTGGAAAGGTTCCAATGTAGCAATTGTTGTTAATTGAGCCATAATACAATTTTCATTTAGTGGAAATGATTAATTAAATCAACAAGTTCTTCAGTGAACTTGATAGAATTTCTTTGCATTGTTCAAGATAGTACTGTAGAACATTAGAGCCATTGGACCTACATAAGAAGCTAATGTCTCATCAAAGATCCAAGACTGTGTTTAGGCAAATGTTCTTAATTATGATGATAATTAAGATGGGTGCTATAAGACTAAAGCAAGTGCTTACTATAGTTCTAGATTTCTCTCATTAAACCAGTAGTAGAATAATCGTCATATGGTGATATGGTGTGAGATACTTAAATGATTGACTTAGTGCAAGTGGGAGATTATTGGTTTACGCCCTACAACCAATCGCTTTGGTTGTAGTTTAGTGACAAATTATTTACAGGAATTATTTATCATATACATGTTTAGATGTGTATGATAAAGTCAATGGAGTAATTGCACATTGCAAATGAAATTATAATGAGATTATAATTATGAGATTCATATTGTATTTATGTATTGTTCCTAAATATTCTTAGTCATTGTTCTATTAAGATTGTACATTAATAGAATATAAAAAGACTAGAATACATTGTGTTTTTTCCTTAAGAAGGAAATAGTGATGGAGGACCATCTTCACAAGTTTTGAAGGACTTGGAAACCATGGGATTTTATGAAAAAGATGAAGACAATGAAGCTCAAGGTGAAGATAATGATCCGGGTGAAGAACAAGGTGAAGTTGGCTTCGATTTAATGCTTAAGTTCCAAGCTAGCTTTGACCCATTTGGTGATCACAAGGCAACTGTTTTAGATCCTTAAATTGACATTTGAAGACTTTACTTTATGTTATTTGAGACTTTATATTGTATGTTTGACGTATTTGGTCCGGCTTGTATTATTGTTTTGGCCTGTTGACATTTTATATTTCCGGATTGGTTTGTTTTGTTGTTTCGGTTTGACTGTGTTGAACCAGCCTTTTAGTCTCTCATCTTTAGGTTATTTGGAGAGTTAAAGGTGAGTTTTAGTGTTGGGTTTAGTTTCAGTTCAGGGGCAGCTGAAGGGACATGAACCGATTGACTTGTTGGTTCACTTTCCTTATAAGCTATCCGAAAATCTAGCTAATTACCATATTCATAACTTATCAAAAAATTTCCAGACTTTGAGAATTTTTTCTTTTGATCTTTTGGCAAGAAATTTTCTGGTTTTTTGTTGTTTTTTCGAAAAAAATGGTTTTGATTATTTTCCGAAAATAATCCGAATTTGTTCATTGTTGTTGATTATTCCTGTGTTGATTGAATCTACCCGCCTGTTTTAGAATCTTTCCTATGAAGTAGGTTGAATTCGTTTGATTGAAATTCCAAAGCCATGTTTTAGAGCACATCCTAAACTACAAATTCAAATCAAGAGTCACCAAAAACCGATATCCCAATCATCCAAAATTCCCGATTGAATCCTATCCCATTGCCTAAAATTTTCCTGTCACCTAGCCAGATATGCCTGCACTTCTACAAATTTCTCTTCTACACCAAACCCCCATTCTGTCTCTATTTTCCATAAAATGACCTAAAAGCCGCTGCCAGTTTTCTACTCGAGAAGAACAAAACTTCCTCCAAACTTTTTCGATTCTTTTTCAATCCTTCCCCAATCTTTTCGAGATATCCTTGCATCAAATAGTCAATCTCTTAAGTTAAAGTATAGAGATACTTAAACAAACGTATGGGTGCTTGTTAGAGAACAAATTCACTGAACAGACCCGATATGAGAAATCTATTTGGAACATTACTTGTATGTCTATGGAATTCTCATTGTGATGATTGTATAAGTGATCCTTTGACTTGAGATCACTAAAGTTATCTTGCATAAGGATTGCTATGTTTTGATACTATCTATGACCTATTTAATCGTGGGTCGTTTAATCGGTAGTTATTGGATGTAGTATGAACTATATGGAGGTAGTTGAGTGATCAAGATAGGATTCATCACCCTAATGTAATTAGGGAGAATATTCCATTGTTCTAAATTAATATTGATTCAGGAAATCATTGGCCAAGGTGTAATGATATATGGTAAATAGTTTACAAATATCATTAATTGAATAATAGCTAATGGTGGAGAGCTAATATGATTGGACTCAAAAAGAGTAGACATTAATTCCATGCTCTATGTCTAATTGGAACATTGGTTGATGAAAGGATTGAATTATATGAAAAAATCAGGCATGGAAAGGTTAGTCAAAACCACTTTGACATTCTTAAATATTTGGGTGGTCATTGTCCATATACGACAATAGCCTAGAGTCAATGTCTAGATCACCTTCGTTTCAATGATTATTCCCAATACCTAAACTCAATCAATCTAACATGACGCTTCAGCCCCAAATCAGCAAGGAATTGGTAACAAAGAGTTTAAAGATTGCAAGAATTGAATTAACACCATAAGTTAGAACTTACTTGATAAATTGAATCAATCCTTAAGGTAAAACAAGCAAGAATCCAAATTCTCTCCAATTTTTTTCTTATTCACGTCTAATCTGAAGTTCACGCATAAAGCAAGGGTTTAAATATCCTTGTGTAATGCAAACCCTAACAAAGATAACCTAAAAACCCTAAAGAAAGCCCAAAACGTCAAGAAAGGCTTTCTTGAAACAAAATACAAATCCCATACGGATTTGGGCTTCAAAACTAATTAAAATTGCCTAATCTTAGTCCAAATGGGATAAGGAAACAAGAAAACATAGAAGACTAACTTAAGAGGGGCATATTGGTTTTTTAAACTAGGCCCACATGCTTGGTTCCTTTAAATAAAACACGCACATGACTTTTTTTAATGAAGCACATGCACACTTAACACAAATCAGCCCATGACGAAGCCCAAAAGAAGTCCAAACACCCTTTTACACTATAAAATAAGCCCGAACCCATTGATTAGACTTGTGCTCATGAGAATTGGCTAATTATTAGCCCTCTTGGTTTGATACCACTAATGTGCACACACTTAGGCGTCTCCCTAAGCTCTTTCCCAAGCTTGATCAACAAAACTTCTTAAAGTTCTTGTGAATCAAAAGCTTGTGCATAAATCTGAAATTGTGCTTTGAGCTTGTTGGAGCATGACCTTGTAATTGGACCCATTGGCATCCTCAAGTCTTCATTGCCTTGGTGAGTTGCATCATTCCCTCCCGCCTTAGAAGGATTGATCCTTGAATCAAGACCTACATTATAAAAGGGAGATAGATAAGAAACATTAAAAGTAGCACGAACACCATACTCACCTGGCAACTCCACCCTATAGGCATTGTCACCTATATGTTCAAGAACTTGAAAAGCACCATCGCCTCTAGGATCGAGCTTATACTTCCTTTGTTGAGGAAATCTCTCCTTCCTGAAGTGCACCCAAACCCAATCTCTAGGCTCAAACTTCATCACCTTGTGCCCTTGATTGGCTCTTTGAGCATACTTCTTGTTCTTTTCCTCAAAGTGCTACCTAGCTTTCTCATGTATTGTCTTAACCAATTCGGCCCTTTGCTGCCCACCTACATTAACAATTTCATTCAAGGGTAAAGACAACAAATCCAATGGAGTTAATGGGTTAAAACCATACACAATCTCAAATGGAGAATAACCTGTGGAAGAATGGATACTTCTATTATATGCAAACTCAATGAAAGGCAAACAATCTTCCCAAGTTTTCCAAATTTTACCCACAACAGCACACTATAAAGATCCTAAGGTTTTTTTAACTACTTCCGTTTGGCCAACTGTTTGGGGATGACAAGTTGTAGAAAACAAAAGTTTAGTTCCCAATTTATTCCATAGAACACACCAAAAGTGACTTAAAAACTTAGAATCCCTATCTGAAACAATGGTCCTAGGAATGGCATGCAACCTAACATCATCCCTAAAAAACAAATTAGCAACATGTGTAGCATCATCAGATTTATGACATGTAATAAAATGAGCCATTTTACTAAATCTATCAACTACAACAAAGATGCTATCATGTCCTTTCCTAATCCTAGGCAACCCAAACACAAAATCCATAGATATCAACCCAAGGACTATTAGGGATAGGTAGAGGTGTGTACAACCCATGCGATTGCACCTTGGAATTGGTTTGCCCACTCGCTACACAACTAGAGAAAACTCTTTCAACATCCTTTTTCACGTTAGGCTAATAAAAATGCTCTTGTAATATGTCAAATGTTTTAACAATTCCAAAATGTCCCATTAAACCTCCATTATGAGACTCCCTAATAAGCATTTCAAGCATTGAACAATAGGAATACATAGTTTATTATCTCTAAGCAACTATCCATGATTCCTATAAAACTTTTGAAAAGCAACTTGTTCACATGCATCATACACATTAGCAAAGTCAGAATCTGATTTGTACAAGTCTTATATATACTCAAACCCAATCAACTTAGAACTAAGAGACGAGATTAGACCTTCTAGACAATGCATCTACAATCACATTTTCTTTACCTTGCTTGTATTTCACAACATATGGGAATGTCTCTATGAACTCCAGCCACTTAACCTGTCTTTTATTCAACTTACCTTGGCCCTTAAGATGCTTTAAACTCTAATGATCAGCGTGAATCACGAATTCCTTTGGCCATAGATAATGCTGCCAAGTTTATAAAGCTCTTACCAATGCAAACAACTCCTTATCATTAGTGGAATACTTCAATTGAGTTTCATTCAACTTCTCACCAAAATAGCCAATGGGACATCTTCCCTACAACAAAACAGCACTAATACCTATCCCAAAGGCATCACATTCAATCTCAAAAGTAGAAGTAAAATCAGGTAAACTAAAAATAGTTGCAGAACAAAGTTTTTCTTTCAAAGTGTTAAAACCAATTTCCTACACCTCTCCCCACTTAAATCCTACCTCCTTTTTGACAATCTCAGTCAATGGAGCTGCAATAGAACTAAAATCTTTTGTAAACCTCCTATAGAAACTAGCAAGTCCATGTAAAGGTCTTACCTGAGTAACACTTTTAGGTCTAGACCACTTCCTAATTGCCTTGATCCTTTCTTGGTCCACCTCAATTCCATTAGAAGAAGCAACATAACCAAGAAATATGACACAATCCATGAAAAATGTAGACTTCTTTAACTTGGTATACAACTTTTCTACAAATGCATCTAACACAAGCCTAAGATGCTGAACTTACTCATCAATTCCTTTGCTATAGATCAATATGTCATCAAAATATACCACAACAAATTTACCAATAAATGACCTCAAAACATGATTCATCAAACGCAAAATGTACTAGGACATTAGTTAAGCCAAAAGGCATCACAAGCCACTCATATAAACCATGTTTTGTTTTAAAAGCAATTTTCCATTCATCACCAATTTTCATTCTAATCTGATAGTAACCACTCATAAGATCAATTTTGGTGAACACATATGCACCATGCAATTCATAAATCATATCATCCAATCTATGTATAGGATGGTGATACTTTACCGTTACTTGTTAACAGCTTTGCAATCCACACACATGTGCCAACTCTCATCCTTCTTTGTAACCAATATCACTGGGATGGCACAAGGACTAAGACTCTCTTGAATGTGTCCCTTTTGTAGCAACTCTTCACTTGCTTTTGGAGTTCCTTAGTTTCTTCAGGATTAGCCCCATAAGCAGGTCTATTTGGAATCTATGCCCCAGGCATGAAATCAATCTGATGTTCTATTCCTCTAATGGCCAGTAACTCCTTAGGCAACTCCTCAAGGAAAACATCTCCATACTCCTACAAAAGAGAAACGACACTCCTAGGCAAACAAGGGTCAAGATCATATTCATTAAAATAAGCTTCCTTGTACAAAAGTACAAACAAACATCTCCTTTTCACACAAGCAACCCTTACATCTCTCATTTTTGCATAGACGTTTTGTTTCTTTCTACCCTCTCTCACATTTGGGCCTTTTAATTGAATTTCTTTTGAGGCCTCTTTCCCCCCTTTTCTTCTATCACCCTCGGCCTCACTTTCTTTCTTTCCTTTTGATTTAAATTTATGCCCCCTTTTTGTAAGGTTCTCAGCCTTCTCCTCAACTTTTGTATCATCATGCTTTTCTTGAAAATTTTCGGCCTTTCTATGTTGCATTGCCTCCATATATTTTTGTAATTGCATTTGGTCCTCATATACCTCTTTTGGAACCAATGGAGCAAGAACAAATTTCTGATCTCCCATAGTAAATGAGTACCTATTCTTAAAACCATCATGTAACACTCTTCTATCATATTGCCACGATCGACCAAGCAATAAATGACTAGCATGCATAGGTAATCAAAATACTTGATTAGAATACTTACCAATGGAGAAAGATACAAGGACTTGTTTATTTACCTTGATTTCCCCCATGTCATTTACCCATTGTAGCTTATAGGGCCTAGGGTGTTTCAAGCACTCCAGCCCTAGTTTTTCCAAATCAATATACTAGCCACATTAGTGTAGCTCCCCCCATCAATGATCAGGCTACAAATCTTATCATTCACTAGGCATCTAGAATGAAAAATGTTTTCCCTTTGCTCAATTCCATCTTACTTCCCTTTAGCATTCAAAACATGCCTAGTAACAAGTAATTCACCCCTAGGTGTATCCTCAACTTCCACATCAAAACAATTCTCCAACCCAAGCATGGAAGCTAAATCATCTTCTTCCTCCTCAGACACAACTTCTCCTCCTCTCACAAACATTGTTTTTTTATTTGGGCATTGAGAAGCAATATGACCAACACCAAGACAATAAAGCATTTAATAGTCCTATGCTTTTCTGAATTGGAACTAGAAGAACTAGGAGTTTTAAAAGCACCTTTTGGATCCGTCTTGTTCTTCTCCTCCTTTGGCTTGACTTTGGTCTTCTCATCCTTCCTGGATAATTTGCAGTTCCAATTTATGTTAAAGTTTGGGTAAGAAGCCTTGCTGGAGCTTTTGTACTTGAGTTGTCTCTCCATCTTCATGGCCATATTCACCATCTCCTCTAACTGCACATTATGGTGCAATTCAATAACATTGGCAATGTTTTTGTTCAAACCAGCCAAGAAACGTGCCATGGTGGCTTCTCTTTCTTCTTCTACATTAGCCCTAATCATGGCTGTCTCCATCTCCTTATGGTACTCTTCTACACTTTTGGTGCCTTGTCTCAAGGTTTAGAGCCTTTGATGGAGCTCCCTATAGAAGTAACTAGGCACAAACCTCTTCTTCATGTCCCTCTTCATTTTGACCCAAGTATCGATAGGATCCTCTCCACTCCTTCTTCTATTCAAAACAAGCTGATCCCACCAAACAAGCGCATAATCATGAAATTCCATAGCAGCTAGCTTCACCTTCTTCCCCTCTAAATAGTTATGACATTCAAAAATCATTTGCAACTTTCTTTGTAAGCTTCAGGATCATTCTTACCTTGGAAAGATGGTTTTTTCATCTTGATGCTACCCAAGTATCTATCCACTTGCTCAACCCTGCCTTCTTCCCTTGCATTGTCTCAGCCTCTATAGCCTCTTCTTCTTCCTCTATCATTCCGTCCCACTCTTCCACCAATTCTGACCCTATGCCACTCTTCTTCATCTTCCCCATCATCATTTTCATCTTCATACTCATAGCGCACAGGAGTTGGTTCCCTAACATTTTGCCTCTTGTTACACCATTAGATGAAGCCTCTATTTGTAAATCCCTAATGGCCTAATCTTGTCTATCAAATTTATCACTAACATCCCTGAACAAGTTCTGAATCCTTTGGAATTGTTGTTGTATAGCCTCCAAAGTAAAGAATGTGCTTTGATCAGCATCACTATTCTTTTCATCTTTTTCACTACCTTTACTATCCTTTGAATTGGTCATGATGTAAAACCTGTAAAAACACATTAGAACAGCTCCTCTCACACTCCCTCACGTGTTTTTCTCTAAATCAGAATGGATACCCTCGTGTTTCACTCAAGGAGATGGCTTTTACCCTCAAATGAGCTTACATACTCTTTCCTTTTACCACTCTAGATTCTAGCATAGTTTTACTTGTTCGGATCAATCACTGCTAACCAAATAAACACAACAGCAACTTAATTGAAAAGGAAAAACAAAGGATACCTAAAGAAAGGGAAAAAAACACTAAACTAGACGCAATTTAATGGAAAGAAAACAGGAAAGACGAAAATAAACACATACTAGATGGAGAAAATGTATGTGAGTGATTTTTGGGTGCCAACTGAGCAATATGAAACAAGATTACTCAATTCAAGTGTAATGGAAAAAAAAACCAAAACTAACTCAACCCTAGACCCGAATTGGAAATAACGTTCAAATCTACCCCAATAACTCAAGAATTGAGAGCTAAGCAATTATATCAAAGACATGTTTTGAGTGCAAGAAAGTAAATCTTGAAACTTCTTGCTGTAAGAAAGAAAGTCTTGACGAATTTCCTAGATGAAGGATGTGTTCTTGAAGAATCTTGAATAATGAAGATGAATCTTGATGCAAGAATTAGCAATCTTGACGAATCTCGCAAGCAAATTAACTCAAATACACAAAGATTCACAATCTGGATTAATTCTTGATCAATCTTGATTTTCTTTTTTTCTTTTTTCTTTTTTTTAGAATTTGAATGATGAACTAACTATAATAATCAAGAAAAAATGGAAAATTAAAGATAAAGATTGAATTTAAAACTTAGGCTCTAATACCAAAGATGATATGGCAACAACCTAGAGTCAAT
>JAOSBO010036670.1:0-11159 GCA_027563915.1 Erythroxylum rotundifolium | reverse complement strand
AATGTTTAATCAACATCAGATTAACTTTCTCAAATTAACTTACTCCTTGTTAAAGCTCTTGTGCAAATGCCACTTCAGTTAGAAATTTCGAAGGAGCTACTATCAAATGAGGACAAGTTAGAGGAGTTGGCAACTATAACACTGAGTAAAAGGTGCATAGAAATTTTGAACAACAATCTATTAGAGAAGCTCACATATCCAAGGAGTTTTACTATCCCTTATGAAATTAGTAGTTTACAACTAGATAAGGCTTTAACCAACCTAAGGGTCGGTATTAACATGATGCCTTGCTCATTATTTGAGAACTAATTAAAACATACTATGATAAGTGTGTAGCTGACAGATAGATCAATAAAACATCTTAGGTGTATTATAGAGGATATTCTTATTAAGGTTGATAAGTTTATCTTCTTAGCAGATTTTGAGATTATTAACATAAAGGAAGATGTATAGGTACTTGTAGTCCTTGGTCAACTCTTTTTGGCAACTGGTAAGTTAGTTATTGATGTTAGTGAGGCAAATTAATATTAAGGGTGAGGGATGCAGAGGTTGAATTTAAAATGTCTAATCTCATGAATCTTGACCTTGAACTTATTGATGATAATGGATCTAGTGAGTCATGTAATGATTCATTTTTAGATATCTTGTAGGACTTTAACATTAAATGTCCACGGGAACTTTTATAAGTTCAAGGTAGTCAGTCTAAGGAAAAAAAACAGTAATAAGCAATAATAGTTAGCTTACTTAAAGGTTACAGAACCAATGATAAGATGACCTAAACCTAATTTTGATAAGCCCCCTTAAGCATGAGAGATATCTCGAGCTAACGACGTTAATCAAGTGTCAATTGGGAGGCACAAAAATTAGATTAAGTTTTATATTTAATTCTAATTCATTTTATTTCTATTTTGATGTTAGCATAGGGTTTTGTTGAATTTGATGTGTTTTAGGTTAGAACATAAAGCATCCAAACTAAATTACGCATATATATCATGTTATGGTATGTGTGTTAAAGTTTTGTAACTTTGAATGCAAAATTTTTAAAATTATCTAACTATTTTTCATGTTGCACATATTTACAATAAGTTACATGCCCACCAAATATACCTTTCTAGACTTACGTGGTCAAATACACGACCGTGTACAAACTATCTAAGTCTACAATAACTTACATGCTTGTTTTGGATTTTAAGTAGTTTGTGACTTACACAGTTAGTTACATGGTTGTGTAGCAAATTGTGTAAGCCTGCAACAAACTTTAAATTATCCTACCTCTTTCATTCATTTCATTTTATCTTTCTCTACTCTCTTTGTCACTCCTCTCCCTTTTTGACCCAATTTTCATCGTTTTTCTTGCCAATTTGTGATACCTAAGTAATTATTCCCATTGATTTCACTTGTTGATGTATGAATAATTGGGCATTTTGCAATTTTTTTGGAGTTTCACCCCTAAAAAATGCTGGGGTTATGGTCTTGAGATTTTGCGTAGCATTGCTTGATTTTGTGTTTTATGGTGGTTTAATAGTTTAATTCTATCCTTACTGGCATGACTTATTGGTTCAATTTGATGAATTACATGAGATTTGAAAGAACTTTCAATTGGGTATGCGATTTTTCTCACGAATTTTAAATAGTGATGATTTTTCATGTAATTAGGACTAATTGGTTGTTTTTATAGTTAATTGAAGTTGTTTTCTAGTTTAATTTCATTTCAATTTTAATTTTTTCATGATTTTAATGTTCATTTTTGTTAATTTTGGGTAATTGTTAGATCAGATATGTTAATTTCAGTTTTAGTTTTAATTTTGTAATTGCATAATAAGGTTAGTTTCATTTGAAAATTGCAATTCTTTTAGTTTTAATTTTGTGATTAATTTGGTTTTTAGTTAATTCTCTAATTTTATGTTATTTTAGTTTTTATCTTATTATTTTATTATCTGTTTAATTCTTTACGATAGATTATGTTTTTTTAATTTTTATTATGTGTTTAATTTCCTTTTCTAGTTCATTTTCACATTTTTACAATTTAAGGAGCATAAGAAATAAGTGTAGGGAAATAGTTATTTTCATACTTTATTTGTGATTTTCTCACATTTATTTAAAGTTTCAGACACAATGATGAGACCACGACGAGCAAAAGTGGCACTAAAGAAGAGACTATGAGAAGAAAGGTCCTCTAGAGACTCGATGGGAGTGCACCCACTCCAACCACCAAAGCAACATTTGATGTTACTTTTCAATGCCGCGACATATGAGGAGCAGTATCAATGACTTAAGGAGAAGAATTTGAGACAAGTTGTAGCATTAACTAGGAGGCACTAGGGCAAGTCGATGTGGTGCATCAGATTCATGACCTTATCAATGTTGGAGTATGGTCCCAATTTTCCAAGCTCACAGAGCTATCATACTGGGAGCTGATGCTCGTTGTGCTCTCCACTTTCTTTGTGGAGAAAGGACAACATAACTGGGACTGGCCAAACACTATCTAGTTCTGATTACTTAGGAAGATGGTTTTAATGAGCTATTCAGAGTTCTCCATCACGATGGGATTGTGCGACCAAGAATTTTTAAGGACACTAACTTATCTAGTCATACGGATAGACTTCGTGTATAACATGTCTTCTCGCCAATTATGGAATATGATCAACAAGGATGAAACTACGACTTGAATAGATCTAAGGCATCATCTCTATGAAACCCGATGCTTAGATATATCCGTGGAATTTTGATTTATATATTGAGCAGGTGAGGTAACAATCATAGAGTCATCAGAAATTTAGACGTGTTCTACCTATTGAGCATGAGTGAGAGGACGCCAATACATTTTGGGCATTCATTAGCCTAATTCATTAGGCATCAGAGTAAGAAGAAAAAGGTTGGGAAGATGTGCATTGGACTTTATGTGATTATACCTGCATAGTCGATAGCGGTCTTCGATAGATTACCAGCAATACAACTGGTCGGCACCATGGTAGCACTACATTTGCATGTGATGAAACACATGCATATGGTAAGCAGATGGTTAGGACCTATGGGTGACATCTATTACTTGATTGGGGTTCTTGATTAACCATCTACATCGGTAGGCGATGGGAGCCACACATAGTTGAGCATCCACCATGTTCGACCTCAATACCATCCTATATGGAGGAGTTGCATATGATGAGGCTAGTGCATAAGTACCCAGGGTGCAAACACTACATCAGGACCAAATAAAGATAGCTCGACTGAAGAAACACATGGGGCAGATCCTAGGTACTCAACATACTATCCGAGTATAGCAGGCAGAGATTATAGAGATGATAAGGCAGCTCAAAGCCTGTAATAGATGGATGGTTGACATATTGATATAGCGGGCCATTTGGGAATGATTTTTCAACCACCACTATCTAGAATAGCTACATAGTCTTCAGTCCCTCCCCATTTGAGGTTATATAACCCGAGAACAATCCATCAACAGACATGCTAGATTCACAGTAAGATTGAGGGATGCCTAATTTCGACTTTCTCTTTTCCTTTTCTTATTATTTGAGTATTTTTCTTATTTTCTACCCTTTATTATTTTATTTTGTCTAAACATTAATTCAATGTTATTTATGTTATTTTTGTTTCCATATTTCTTATTGATTTTCTCTATTTTATTTTCTTTTATATTTTTATTCTTTTAGTTTATATTTATAAGGATGATTGTATCTAATATCATATGGAATCTTCATCAAATTTACAACTTCGTAATTTTTATTACTTATGGTAGTTCCAAATTCCAACCCTTTTCTTACTTTTTGGGTTTAATTGATATTTTGCTTATCCATACTTATATTGTGTACATCGGGGACAATATATAATTTTAAGTATAAGGAAGGGATTTATTAACTTTATTACAATATTATTTATTAAATCTTTTTAAATAGTCTCTCAAATTAGTTAAAATATATCCTAAATACTTGAGATCATTAAAGAATTGAATTAATATGCAAAAGTATGAAAGTTAGAATAAACTGGCTTTTCTAAGTCATATTGCTTGTAGTCATTGAAATAGTTAATTTGAATGAAAATTGCATATTATTTACTCACATATGACCTTTTTGTGAGCTTTTATGCCTAAGAGCAAATGCATCATTATTTTAAGCTCTTTTATTCTTTCATATCATGCATAGTTGGATTAAATTAGAAGCATTCAAATGATAAAGGCGTTTAAATTGAACATTTATTTAGCCTATTTTTTAATAATTACCCCCCCCCCCCCGATTTTATTCATTGGGAATAATCAATTTTGAGATTTAACCTTTTCATTGATTATAACTACTTTATTAGCCTTTACCTTTTTTTCCTTAAAAGCCTTTTTATTATTTTGAACCATGATGGCTATTTACATTTACTTGATTCCTTGAAACTTAATTTTTGAAAAGGTCTAATATTTCTGTAATTGTTGATACATGATGAATGTTCAAAAATAAAAATAAAATAAATAACATATTTTGTGAGCATGATTTTTAAAAAAACAAGTGTTAAAGTTATGGTACCAATGGACTTATGGTGGGAAGGACTTATATTACGAAGAATTAAGTTTCTTAAAACTTTGTTTTTGTAAATTTCCTTTAATTTTGTCACCTTTACATTATCCCTATTATACTTTACCTAAACCCCATTAAAACCTTGTAACAAGACTTCTTGATTTTTGTTTTTAGTTTACCTATAAAGGTAGAGGTATGATTTTATTACACGCTTATGGTTAAGAATCTTTCTATGCATTGAATTGAGAGTTATTACATTTTTCACCCTAAACAATTGAGTGTAGTTAGTGAAATCTTGTTGAGGGTGTAAAAAATTGTGTTTTTTATTTTAAAAAGATTATGTATGTGATTTCTCTTGATATAGACGTATAAAGGTTGGTTCTATAATGACTTGTCCCATTTTATGTTAATTTGATCAATATGATATGATGATTTACAGTGTGGATGGATAGGTTGAGGACAATAAGGGATGGATGTTTGTAAAATTAATGATTTTGATTTTGATTTGCTTGAGGACCACCAAAAGCTTAAGTGTGAGGATAATTGATAAATGATTATTTGACTATATTTATATACCCATATGTAATGTGTTTTGCTTATTATTTAATAGTTTTATAGTATTTTTGGTACTTAATTCACTTCAAGTGTATTTGTAGGTGATAATTGCCTTCTTGGATCAAAAGGAGAAGAATTCGAATGAAATCGTGACATAAATAAAGATTTGAAGCAAATTAGAGATACATGGTCGTGTATAGCAATCATTTAGGTCTTTATAAATGAGTGGAGATTTGAAAATATTGTTTCTGGTTGGGTATGTTGTCTATGTAAGTCTCTATACCCATGCCTATGTAAAACAATTTAAGTGTTTTTGGAAATACAAAGTCATATAAAAGACTATGTTATCTATAAAAAGACTTTATCGAGGGCATAACAAGTTTTAGAGCATTTTTTAATCATAAGAAACACAGAGAAGAGGAAATTCTAAATAGAGGACAAGGAAAATACAAATATTACATCACAAGCTCTAATAGATAGTGTCATTCAATCTAAATTACAAGAAGATTAATTAGAACAAAGGACATTTAAAATATGATTTCTTTGATTTATATTTATTCTTCTAAAAATTTATTGTTGGTTTTGTTTTCTATATGTAGGAACTAAATTTATTAGTGCTCTGATTAATAATCAATCATTGGTAGAAGACATATAAGGAATTGAAAAAAAAAAAGAAGAACAGGAGGTTAATTAAAGAAAAAAGGAAGATTTAAAATATGATTTCTTTAATTTCTATTTGTTCTTCTAAATATTTATTATTGGTTTTGTTTTCTAAGTGTAGGAACTAAATTTATTAGTGCCTAGGTGTGTGATGACCCCTAAATTATGATGACTATATGATTTAATATTTTATTTAATATAGTCTTATTGATTGATTTATTGTGATTCAATTTTGCATTCTATTCTTGAACTAATATATTTTAAATATTAGTTTATCTGATTTCATATGATTGAGATTGAGAATTCCTTTTTTGTGAATAGATCTATCATAATTGGAAGGAGTTTCATGCAAACCTAGAGATAGGTTGACACAAATCTTCTAGATTAGGGTCAAATCTAATAATGAAATTCATGAATTAATAAGCAATTTTAGGGGTTTTAACTAAAAAGAGGTTTTAGTTAATTAACTGAGGGTTAGTTGTCAATATTCTTGAAAAAGATATTAACATAATATAGGAATTTCCACAATCCAATAGTCAATAATCTAATTGCATTGTAAAGGGTTAGTTTTTAAGAATTTTTAAGCAAATTCATAATCTAGGTACTATTTACTTGATATTGATTTTTGTAGCATTTTCCCTTATTTGAGTTCATTATTGTGTCAATCTTAGTTTATATTTTTGGTTTAATTTTTAATTAAATCCAAAATTTGATTTGAAAGTTAGATAATAGGAAAATGGTTAATACTAGTACTTATAATCCTTATGAGATTAACCAGTACTTACTAGTGCTAGCTATAACTACACCGTGAACTTGCGGTTAAAATTGATAAATCTTTATAAGAATATAAATCATTCAATCATTAGCTTTAATTTGTTCAACCATTATATGTTCTTCACCCATTTTGTTTTTAGACAGTTAAAAGTTGCAAAGTGAAAGAATTTCAGACTAGATGATAAAAAGGGACATATAAAGAAAAAGTTGTTGATGATTTAACTTTTTAATCACACAATTTGCATCTGAAATTGTAGATACCGAACTTGACTCTTTCGAGTATTCTTAGCCTCTTCTTAGTATCTAACCAAAGGATAAATGAAACATTAGGTAAGTTAGGATTAAACCATACTAGTTTGAAACAAGCCACTTAGGGTTTAAGTTCTATACACATCTTCAATCATGATTTGTTAGTGAACTTCATAAATTTATGCATGAACAAAATGATGGAATCCTCTTTCCTTGTCTTGAGATTATAAAGGGAGATTGATAAGCAGTGAAGAGAATTTTCTAATTTGGCAACGCCATAAATTTCTTGATATATTCTATTTCACTTATACCTGGTCAAGAATTAGGTGTCATAGTCTCCACATGTTTAGAACTTTATAGAGAGACTGTAATAAGCTTTAATTATCATACCAAAACTATGTTTTGAGACTATTTTTTCATATGCTTTTCATATATATGCTGATTATATCCCTCATCACAAGTATTTCATTTAAAGTCTATAAAATAGTATAACCAAGTTTAGCTTTCCAGAAATTTGAACCTCTTTCAAAATAGATGTGCATCTAATGAACTTGTTAGTCCCTAATGATACCTAAGAGAGGGTGAATTGGGTGTTTACAAAATTCGATAATTTTTCTTACAAATTTACTTAATTAAAAGCAATCAGTATAAATAGGTATAAGGAAGTTGCTTAATATAAATTAATCAAACAATTGAACAATAATTTAAAAAGTATAGGGAGGAGAAAGTACAAACCAATTTACAGTGTTTCAGTAAACAACTTACCTATATCCATTCTCAAGACTCTTTTTAAAATTTTACTGTAACTCTTCTTTCGAGGAGAACAACAACCTTTGTATAATTATCTTGGTAAAGAGGAACCCTTCTTATAATCTTCTTCGAAGGTGAAGATAAACCTTCATCCAACTTGAAACACTTCCAAGTACAATATTCAACATCCTAGTAAAGTCTCACTTATTCACTTAATAACTCCAAAATGAGTCACTCATACAAATATAATATAGTGATGCTAAAATGATTGAAAAACTCTTTAAAATGTGTGTATACAATACTCAAAATGTTCTTGATGCTAAAAATAATGAGAAAACACCCTATAACTTGGGATCCTTTCTAGCCATTGGAGTTAAGAGTTAACTGTTACAATTACTATATATAATACTAATCAACTAGTATGTATTTACAACACTAAATTCACTAATTGTTAGAACTCTTATTGACCAATACATATATTGATTGACCAATAAGGAGTATAGATATTGGTCGATCAATATATCAATCAGTGTTGCTACACACACTCAATACATCAAATTTAACAACTTTAACGTATCTTAGTTGACTACATTGCTCCTCCAACCACCCCAAAAATATGATTTTAACACCTTTAAATGCCCAAACTCAATTTGATTAATACAGATATGAATTGGAAACCTCCTAATGTTCCACAAAGTTTGTTTTAAAAATCAAAAGGCTCATATATAAAAACCAAAAGCTTAAGTGCCTCTTGATGAATGAAAAAGTTCATGTAATGTTAAATGAAATGTTTTTACATAGTGAGCTTTTTAGATCATCAAATTAATAAATTGAGATTATAAAGAATAATACAAAAATAAAATGACCTTGATGAGCCTTGATCATTTTTTTTCTTACTTTGATCTTTATTTCGTTGGTTATAAACTTCAACTTCTCTTATTCAACTTCATACATTATCTTATTAAATTTTTGGCTTCATTTTTTTCTAATATTTCTTTTCATCAAAATAATAAACACTTTAGTAGTAATTATGTTTTGTTATCATCAAAACATCAATTGGAACCTTCTTGGTTTAACAATCTACCCCTTTTTAATAATAAAAAACACTTATGTTAGAGAACAACATTAATAAAATTAAACACACAAATAAGTATCAAGATAGTGATTAAATCCCCTTAATTCATAAATAATTCAATATGAGGAGCATAATTCAATATCAAGGATAAAAAAGGAAACTCAAAATCAAAGAACTATCTATACATAAAGATAACATTAATGCATTTAAGCATATCATATAAAGTTCAATAAATATATAAACGACAAAATAGCAACTCCCCTTAATTACATCACTTCCCCTAATTATAATATCACCAAACTTTTTTTGCCCTTTTTGGAATCATAAAAAAGAAATCTATTAACGAAAAATACTTAGTATAAAGTTACATACATCAACCCCACTTGGTTAAAAAGATGAATTTCACAAAGATTGCGAAATTTTCTTACTAGAGAATGCTATTAAATATTTAAAGAGACAAAACAAAAGGTTAATTTTGATAGAGACATCCTTAATTGTGCCTAATCTAAAAATCTCCAATTTTGATATTGTTCTTAAATTAAAAGATTCAATTAAAGCACCAAAGGCAAGTTTTAACTAAATTAGAGTTTGAATTGTAACAAATAAAAGCATAATTACAATATCCAATAATCAACTTCATAAAAGAATTTATAAATTTGAAATCCCCAAAATTTTAAAAAAATGAACATGAAAAGTGCCCACAATACCACTATTGAACATAATTAAAGATCTAAGGGCATAATGTAAAGGGAAACAATTTTAATTCCTTCTACAATTTAACTATAAAGGCATTGTTTTGAAAAGAATAATTCTTAATTAAGATAAATTTTGAAAATCTCAAATATAAAATTCAAGAATGATAATACTTCAGTTTGGTGCCATTTAATGAGATTTTTCAAGAAAAATCGAATTTTTTGGGTTTTGGAGGATATAAGCATAAAATAAAAGAAGTAAAAGAAGAAAGGTGAAGGAGATATTAAAAACAAGAGGATCGATTGATCATATGACTTAACTGATAGTATTGGTATTTCTCATAGAAGTGTGAGCAATAGAGGCATGGTGAAAAAGAATGGTTTGTTTAAAAAGTTAGGCCACTGGTTGAGCTATATTGATTATTATCGAACAAGTATGATAGTTAACTCTTCTTAAACTCTTGAGAAATAAGGGAATCTCAAAATTAGGGATATTAGTCGACCATTTGAAGGATATTGGTTGACTAGTGTGGCTATCTGGGTAACCAAACAAGCAACTAAATAAAGCACAAACTCATTGGAAACGTAAAAACATAGGTTTTGGTTACACTGGTCAGCCACATTAAGATATTAGTTGACTAGTGTGTTTTAGAAAGCTAAAAAATAACTTTAGAACTTAAATTTACACATCAAAACACTTAATAGGTCACAGTAATATTAAGGAAGAAATATAAAAGAAACCCTAAAAGATACTACAACAAACTCTCTCAAGACTTCTTCCAAGGCTAGATTGGCAAGGAAAAGGAAGCTAGAGGTTGTTCGACGTTCACATTCACTTTCACATTATGATACTAAAATCAAGCTTAGGGTAAGATAAAAAAAGAATGCAACACCTCAATTCAAATTCATTAAAACTTCAACTTTCTTGGCTTTTGATGAAATAGTTAACATTTATAATTTTCCATTTAATTACTAATTTCTTACTTTTAAAGTTTTGTTTAATAATTTAGAAAAGGATAGCAAAAACATGCAAAATTAATTCATAATGATGTTCCATTTTTATAAGGACAAAATTAGTCTTGGCATATAAGTCTGGGCCTATCCCAATTTAACTAACCTTCAGTTTAGGCCTAAGTCTATTGTAATTTTTAGCTTGTTCTTGACAAATGGAGTCTAGCTTAGCACAAGGCCCAATTATTTTCACAATGTAAAACAATGTCATTTTATACTATAAAGTGACTACTTTTATAGTGTAAAATGATTTTTTTAAAAACATAATGTAAGGTGTTAACGTTGTTTTATAATAGGTTAATAGTAGGAGTCCTTCTGTTGTGCTTGTATTCTTCACTTATTTTGTGCATTCTTCTTCTTTTGTGCTCCACGGTTGGTCTAGATTTTGAACTCATTACTTGTTGGGCTCGGGTCCCATTGCTTATCTCGAGGTAAATATTTGAGACAGTCAGGTAACCATCACGTGAGAAGGAAGTCGAAAGCTTCAATTTCTAAGAAAATTTTCATCGTAAGCATTCGCAAGTTTGTCGTGGCAAACTAAATGTTTCTCCGTGGTGAAACTAGGAAATGTTTCTAAAGATCTCTTAGGAAAAGTTTGCTACGGCCAATGTCTGACTTCGTCGCGGCGAAGTTCTGAGGTCGAGGTAAAAACACCTTTCGGGAAAGGTTCCCCGCGATTGAGTCTAGCTTCGCCACGGTGAAACCTTCAAATCCGCAACCCTAACCCAATATGTCAACACTAATTTGCAGATACATTTCATAAACCAATAACAACTCAACTGAAAGATAAATATGAGCATACACAAAAGAAACTTCTTCAATTCTTGATCTTATTACTAAATCAAAATAGAGTTTGAACATAACATTAGTTACTATCAA
>JAOSBO010036576.1:0-11163 GCA_027563915.1 Erythroxylum rotundifolium | reverse complement strand
AGCGGAGATGAAACCTTCAGGAAAAACGTTGGTACTAGTCGACTATAACACCTCGACTAGTCGACTATCAGGTAAAAATGAACAACACTTGTCAGGATCAATCACAATTGGAAAGGAAATAATTTTGCAACGTCTATGAGCAATCAGCAACGGCTAGAAGAAGGTCTACAACGACTACATTCATCCGGAAGTAAGAAAATAAAATGTGCAACATCAAAGGATCATTATGTGATGTTCAAAAGCAAAAGCATACCACTATTGTTCCTAATTGTGCTCTCAATTGCTCTTAGCTTGTTCTAAATTTGTACTGAGCATTATTACTTCTTCTTTATCTTTGTCACAATTGTGAGTTAAGTGATTGTGTGGAAAATCACTTGTGGCGTAGGATTTTTGTCGAAAAACAAATCGATTATGAGGCATAACTTGAGCCAGAAGTCAAGTTGTATTGAAAAGTTCACACTAAACTAAAAAGTGCGTAGTAAAGTGTTTTGCCAAAATCCTAAGTGGGAGCTTAGGTAGAGGACATAGGTCTTAGCACCGAACCTTTATAAAAACCGTGTTTGCCTCTCTTCCCTACTCTTTGCATTTAAATTTGTTTAATTGTTTTGTGTGTATTAACTTCTGGTTTTTGTAGAACTTTACGAAAAAGGTTCAAATATCTATTCAACGCCCCCCCCCCCTCTAGATCACTTACAATTTATTCTTATTCTACTTATTCTAATTATTTTGCATCTCCTTGATTTATGATGATTCTACTTAATAAGAAAATAGTCAAAAGTTAAGTGAAATAGTGGAAAGTTAATCCTTATTTGTACGATTATAATTGCTGGATTTCTTATTATTTTCAATATGAATAGCAACATCTACCAAGAAAGAAAATCAATGAAATGAGAAAAAGAATAATAATCTAACCTTATAGTAATATAATACAAAAAAATAGAGATATCATTTTCAGTCTTTCAAAATTGAATGAGTAGTTGATAAATCTTGCAAAGCAACGAGTTCTATAAAAACAAATTCAGATTTATATTCAAAGGATTAATCAATCTAGCAAATTTTTTCTTTTTGAATCAGGATATTAAATGAATCAAAAAAGTCTAGTGCAAATCTGTACCTAATAAAACAAACGCTAAACTAAACATTACATATGCAATTTGTGACTTGTTCAAGAAACTTTTTAAGTACGCCTAATATCTCGTTGGATAGCCACTATGTCTATCTTATTTCTCCTAGAAAACAAAAATCCACTTAAGTTAAATTTAAACTTAAATAATTAATTAATATTAGTTATAATGTAAAGAATTTAAAATATTAATTTTTATACTTTATAAGTAATTCATTATTATAAAGAATTAATTAATAAATATTAATACAAATAAATATTAATAACTAATAAAAAAACTTCTTTCTTTTTTATTTGGATAGGAAAAGGGGGTAAAAAATAAAAAGTCAAAAAAAGATTATGCCCTTCTTCATTGTCTATCTCTAACTTTGGTAAGAGAGGGTTATCGAAATAAAAGATTTAGTAAAAATTGAATTAGGTTAGAATCCATTTCCTATCATTTCTATTCCTTTTACTTTTGAAATATGAACATGGGAATCATTGAAATATTAGTTGGATTGTGATTCAAAAAGGGTTATTATTCCTAGAATAAATTACTCTACTCAAATTACTTGAATCAAATATAATTTAGAAATTGAATTCAATAATTGAATTCAATTCAATTTGAATGGTTAAATTCAAAAAACTTTGCAAAAAGATCTATAAAAAAAATGTGATACAGATTGATTTCTTAACTCACTTTGTAGTCCTTTTAAAGCCCAGTTTTGCTCCACTCTACAAGTGAAACGGAAAATGTAAAGACTATCTTTAAAGCAACCCAAACAAGACTTAATGAAACATGGGAATTATTTCCCCTATCTCTATGAATATGATCGAATTTTTTCATTATTTTTCATTAATGATTATTTTTCACTAATACTAATAGTACTAATATACTACTAATACTAAAATAATACATACTAATAACAATAAATAATAATAGTACAATCTCGGATGCAGAGTTCAAAAAGGATAATGCTCAATACCATTGATGAATCAATCCAAAAAATCCAATTAATTATTAATCACCTAATTATATGAAGTTATTATATGATTGCTAGTTAAATCGAAAAACATTAAGCACAAAAAAAATATGCAGCGACTCCTTTGGAAGTTTTAATAAAATCTTACTAAGCTGTAAGAAAAATAAGACATACTTGTTCTTTTATAGTACTTCATTAACCCAAAAATAAAAAATAAAAAATAACAAAACAATATAGATTCAAGATGGATTACTATTTATTACATATTAGATACCTCTATTTTGTTAGATATCCTTTTTTTTAACATTTGATCGACAACAAAACAATCGGGAGACAACACATTCCATTTCATTATTGTCTATTCTTCACTAGGAATTATCTAAACTAATTAATTTTTGTAGTTTGATTTATATTTATATAAATATACTCTAATATTCTCTTTTTATATATATATACACACATATATAAAACTAATATATTATACTACCTATATATATATATTATATATATATATATATTATAATAATAGATAAAATATTAGAATAGAAGATAAAAATAAAAACTATTAGAAAGAAAAATACAAGGATAAAATATATAGAATATATAGAATTTAAAATAGAAAATAGAAAAATGAATATTCAAATCTAATATTAAAATCTATAGAATAAATATGTCTGTGTGTGTATATATATATATATATAGACATTAATATATATATATAATATTAATATAATTAATATATAATATTAATAATTAATAATTTATAATATACAAATAATATAATATGAAAAATAGGAAAATCAAATATATAATACACATGGTATAAAATAATATATGTAAAAAATGGATTTCCATAAATGTATAAGTAAAATTCACAAACACTCAGGAATGTTTATAAGTTTACATACGAAAGTAGCTTCTGCTCCTTCCACAAGTATTAATTGGATTCCTTACTTCAGTATCCAATGTAATTCAAGTCCTAATCAGTAAACACTACATTAGTCATGGAAGGACTCCTATATCAAAATTGACCAATCCCCCCTTTCATTACTATTTATTTTCCTTCCATTTTCCTTGAATAATAGATGCAAGAATTTACAGTAATTTAGAGAATAGAACTTACAGATGTTTTAAATCAAGGAAGTATCAAGAGTCCTTTTCGTTTTCTATTAGGGACAAATTTGACAAGTTCTATCAGCAAAATGGCAATAAAGTGATAGATGTCTTTTGTTTGTTTTGTTGATCAGGCAACACCCGGATTTGAACTGGGGAAAAAGGATTTGCAGTTCCCCATCTTACGATTCAGCCATGCTGCCATGATGTTACAAAATTGATGAAAATACAACCTTTTTTTAGGGCTTACCAAACTGTTTGTTTTACTTGGAGCTTGAATCCTCTTTTTCCTAACTTGCATATGGTTCAAAGGAGTTCTGATAGTCTTCATACATATTATTGTACAGAGTCTATTAAAAAGTAGATAAAAATATATCTTTTCTATAAGAATTTTTTTCGTTTCGAACTGAACAACGAAATCCACAAAAAAGACTAAGTGCTAAACAAATCAACTTTCCTTTTTTTTCTGATTTCTGATTAGGTCTTTATCTTATTAGACAGATCCAATAAAATTCTAAATGCTTTTATTCTACTTTTAGTGTATTGATATCCAATCCTATTGATATGATGAATATCATATTAATGGTAAAAATGGAATGACCTATTGTTTTCCTATTCTATCCAAGACTCTCTCAGTCATCAGTCTAAGTTAAGTGGAATTTTTGAATTCCTTTTCAGTTGTATCTATTGCAAATTCAAATTTGAGTATAAAATTATCTTTATTCCATGTTCATGCCTATTTTATACATTCCATATCCATATATGAAGTTAATTACAATTTTATGTGATTTTATAACCTGTAAGAAGAATATAAAAAAAATCCATCATTATTAGATCAATCCATATAATTAGATGAAGAACGATCCAATAATGTCAATAAATGGGAAATTCAAAATAATGGGGGGTGGAAATGTGAGAATGTCTATAATACCAGGGTTTAATCAGATACAATTTGAAGGATTTTATAGGTTCATTGATTAGGGTTTAAAAGAAGAGCTTTATAAGTCTACTAAAATTGAACATATAGATTAAGAAATTGTATTTAAATTATTTATGGAAACATATTAATTAATAGAACCGATGATAAAAGAAATGGATACTATATATGAATCGCAAACCTATTCTTCTGAATTATATGTTTCTATAGGATTAATTTGGAAAACCAGTAGGGATATATAACAACAAACAATTTTTATTAGAAATATTCCTCTAATGAATTCCCTAGGAACTTCTATAGCAAATGGAATATATAAAATTGTGATCAATCAAAATTTTCAATGTCCCGGGATCTATTACTGTTCAGAATTGGACCATAATGGAATTTCAGTCTACACCGACACAATACTAGCATATTGGGGGGGGGCTGAAGAGTAGAATTAAAAATTGATAGAAAAGCAAGGATATGGGCTTGTGTGAGTAGGAAATAGAAAATATTTATTTTAGTTATATCATTAGCTATGGGTTCAAATTTAAGAGAAATTCTAGAGAATGTGTGCTACCCTGAAAATTTCTTGTTTTTCCTGAATGATAAAGAGAAAAAATTGGAGTCAAAAGAGAATTACATTTTGTAGGTGGAGATCCAGTATTTTCTAAATCCTTATGTAAGGAATTAGAAAATAAATTCCTACCAAAAAAATGTGAATTAGGAAAGATTGGTCGACTAGACATGAATCGGAGACTAAATCTTGATATTTCTCATACCATTACTTTTTTGTTACAACGAGATATTTTGGCAACTGTGGAGCAGTTGATTGGAATGAAATTTGGACTGGGTGCACTTAACGATATGAATCATTTAAAAAAATATATGCATTTGTTCTGTAGCACAGGTATTATAAGATCAATTTGGGCTGGCTCTGATTCATTTAGAGAATGTGGCTAAAGGAACTATATACGGAGCAATTAGGCATAAATTGATACCGACCCCTCAAAATTTGATAACTTCAACTCCCCTAACAACCACTTATGAAACCTTTTTCTAATTACATCCATTATCTCAAGTTTTAGATCACACGAATCCATTGGCTCAAATCGTTCATGGAAGAAAATCAAGTTATTTCGGACTTAGAGGAGAAACATAGCGAACTGCTAATTATCGGATACAAGATATCCATCTTAGTCACTGTTGACACATTTGCTCAATTGACACGTATGAAGGACTCAACGTTGGACTTATTGGATCCTTAGCAATTCATGCCAAGCTTAGTCATTGAAGGGCTTTAGAAAGCCCATTTTATGAAATATCTAAGGAAATAAAAGAAATACTGTTGCTTTATTTATCACCAAATAAAGATGAATACGATATGGTAGCATTGGGCAATTCTTTGGCGCTTAATCAAGGTATTTAGGAGGAACAAGTTGTTTAAACTAAATACCTTCAAGAATTCCTTACTATTGCATGGGAGCAGGTTCATTTTTTTCCCTTCCAATATTTTTCTATTAGAGCTTCCCTCATTCCTTTTATCGAGCATAATAATGCAAATCAGGCTTTAATGAGTTCTAATATGCAACATCAAGTGGTTTTACTTTCTTAATTCGAGAAGCGTATTGTTGAAACTAGATTGGAAAGCCAAGTAGACCTTGATTTTAGGGTTCCCACTTTATTGGAACTTGAGGGAAAGATAATTTATATCGATGTTGACAACATCATTTTATTAGGAAATAGGGATATTCTAAGCATTCCATTAGTTGTGTATCAACGTTCCAATAAAAATACTTCTATGCATCAAAAACCCTAAGTTCAGCAGGGTAAATGTATCAAAAAGGGACAAGCTTTAGCGAATAGCGCCGCTATAGTTGGTGCCGAGCTCTCCTTGGGAAAAAATATATTAGTCGCTTATATGCCATGGGAAGTTTACAATTTTGAGGATGTCGTACTCATTAGCAAACATCTAGTATGTAGAGATATTTAAACTTCTTTTCACATACGAAAATATGAAATTCAGACTCAAGTGACAAGACAAGGCTCTTAAAAGATCACCCAGGAAATCTTACATTTGGAAGCCCATTTACTTCGGAATTTAGACAAAAGTGGAGTTGTGATGCTAGTATTTTGGGTAGAGACAAGTGATCTTCTAGTTGATGGCAAAACAATTATTGTATGTCCCAGAGAATAGATTATTATGAGCCATACTTAGCATTCAGGTATCTACTTCAAAGGGAATTGGAAAACTTCTGAAATTATTCTAGTATTGGACCTTGGACATATAATAGTTCTGAATCGAATCTCTTTGGAAATAAGATCTTTTATCTCAAGGTATCCTATGTCAGTCCACTTATGAAACTTTCATTAGTAGGTTAGCCATAGACTTTACATGTTTTTAGTGATTCCTATGGCATCATTAAATGATACAAGTCTTAGATAAGAATCTGTAACGCAATAGAAGGCCCTTGTTGATGATCCTTTACTCTGACAGCATCTAGGGTTCCTTAAACAATGTGATATCTCATATCGGGTAAATCTTTAACCCTTCCCCCTCTTACTAAGACTACAAAATGTTCTTGTAAATTATGACCAATACCAGGTATATAAGTAGTGATTTCAAATCTAGAGGTTAGTCGTACTCTGGCAACTTTAGGTAAGGCAGAATTTGGTCTTTTGGGGGTGATAGTGGAAAAGTTAACAGACAAGTCAGCCTTAGTACCACTCTATAGAACCATACATGAGATTTTCACCTCATACGAGTCCTCATTCAATTATTTCGATGTCGTTGGATCCTTTCCCTCATTCAAGAAGCTCCTCCCTTCCTCTACTCCATCCCGAAGAGTAACTAGGACAAATTTAGTCACATTTTCATGTTTCAATTGAACACTTTTCTTTTTGGATTATTCTCACAGGAGAAGATTCTTCTTTTTACCTGACATATGCAAATCTAATCATGATCTTATAACTTTCTTGTAACTTAAAATAAGGATAAGAAATCTTGCTCGATTAATCCCTTTACCCTTTATTCTTTGAGAATCAGAAAGATTTTTTTTTCAAGTTTTCATTTGTTCATTTGGAATTTGGGCTCTTCTAGTTCATTTTTATTTTTATTTTTATTTGTTTTTGTTTTTATTTATTTATTCATTTTTAATTATTTAATTATTTCTTTTTATTATTATAATTCTGTTATCCTCTTTTTTTATTCCCTTCCATCATTGCCTAAGTCCCATAGGTTTGGTTTGATCCTATAGAATCGAACCCATTTTCTCATTAAACGAAAAAAAATCATATTGATTTTTCGATCAAAAGAAAGTATTATATGAAATCTTCAGTTTTGTCCTCGTTCATTCCCTATCCCATAGGTATAATGTTTGAATCAATAGAGAACCTCTTCTTCTATATTTGTATGAATCGATATTATTACATTCTAATTCCTTCTCGACACTTCCCAAGGAAAATCTTGAATTGGATCCCAAATAGATAGGTTAGTGTGAGCTTGTCCATGCAGTTATGCACTCTTCAAATAGGAACCCATTTTTTGAAAGATCCTGGCTTTCGTGCTTAAGTGGGTTTCTAATATCCTTTCAATGAATTATGTTATGATGAAGGGATATCTATCTGATCTGATCGATTTTTTAAAGCATGTGGTAGCAACAGAATTGGGGAAAATATACAGAAAAAAACAATTCTTTTCTATTTATTACATATTCTATTCTATTAGTAATAGTTAGTGATCCGGGCTTGGTGAGTCATTTCTTCCGTGATGAACTATTGGCACCAATCCTAAATTTTGTCTTTGTGAACCAAGGAGAAAGGGGCTTAGCGAGAAGATGATTATACTATAAGAGTAGCAAGGAGATTAACCTCTTTAAAATATATAACATGGATTCTAGCAATGCAATTGCAACATCCTATTTCAAGACTAAGGGTTAGAACCCTAGATTTCTATAATTCAGAACATGGCAATGAGAGTTTAGAAAAATGCATTTGATGCATAATATTGTCATACACACATGTGAATATTGATTTTTGTACACTAAAATGGTTGTACATGCATTCATTGGCATTTTTCGGGTATAACTGATATATAAATGTGATTATATTTGGAATTGTGAATTGTATGTGTTAAAAATTGATTTGGGGAGAGTATTTATCGACTAAGAATTTTTAGTAAAAATTTGGGATAATTATGAAATTTAAGGGTTTTTTTAGACTAGGAAAAATGCTAAGTGGCAAAACAACTGATGAATAGTAGCAGAAATAAGAGTCAAAGGGCATTGAAAATTTTTATGAATGACATTAAGATTTAATGGCAAGTATCATTGAAAATTGGGAGAAAATTGGGTTAAACATTGGAGGAGAATGGACTAGCTTATTAAAGATATAAAACAGACCTTAAGAGAGTGACATGTTGCAAGTGACAAGTGTCACTTGCCACACCACTTGTTAAGTCATGTTTTTACTACATGAAAGACCATATTTTTGTATTTCACTTGCCAAAAATGACACATACTCCATTTTTCCCAACTTCTTCATTTCTTCACCTTCTCCATTCCTCTCCTTCACCTACGACATCCACTCTCACCCTCATCATGTTGACTTTTGTTCAACTCTTTTACCTTGCTTCTTCAAGATTCATGGTCTCCCTCTTTTAGTTGCTAAAAGACCAAACTATTCCACCTTAAAAAGGTGAAGATCGTGTGTGGGTGGGAGTTAGGGTTTCTTGATGATTTGAAGGAGCTTAGAGGTAAACATGTAAGTTAAATTTTGTTCCTCATGGGTTGTCTTAATAGAAGCATATTTGATGACAGTTAGAGGTTAAATTTTCACGAAATTAGGATGAGTATATGCTAAAACGTGGATGAGAAATGTGGATAGATTCATGTCCTGCTTTGGTGCTTTGATGGATGATAGATTATGGAATGATATAATGTTGGATTGATAGAGTAAATGGTGTTTTAAGGGTGTTGGAAAAATGTTAGTTGTGCCATTCTCCATTGATTATGCATCTGCAATTTACCTTTCACTTGTTATGTAAATATCCAAATGAGGTGATTTTTAGTTTGGATTAAAGTAGATACATATGGATACATTTTTCATGAAGACATTAAATTCAAATTCTATCTTTAGGAGTTTCAAATTTTGATTCGAAGTTAAGTACTGCATGTAAGAAAAGGCGCAGAAAAATTGAATACATAACTGGTTTTTGTTCTGTTTTCTTGATGAATTAATGTGAATCTCCTTGGGTGTTTTTGTAATGAAATAAAATGAGTCTAGAACTAAAGAAAGGGATCAATATGGTATTTTGAAATGAGAAGAATTAAGGTGAAAGTCAGAAGTGAATTGAAAGTGGAAATGAATTGTAGGAAGTTGATGATGAATGTGTGTATACATGTATGTTCTGTTATTAGTGTTCATGATCAATTATGGACTATAATTATGTATAGATGATATTGAACTGTAATTGTGGTATAAATGAAGAGTAAATTATTTGGATATAAGCTAGAAATCATAGACTAAGCAAAAGAGATGAATTATGATGAAATTGATGATGAGGAGTGTTGGAAATATGTTAGATGTAGTGTTTCTACTAAATATGCATAAGGAATTTAGACAAATCTTTACCTATGTCTATCCAAATAGGATTATTATTGATTTATATTAAAATATAGATGAATGAATACAATTTTCATGAAGAAATCGAGTTTGAATTCAGTCTCTAAAGGTTTTGAAATTTGTCTTGAAGTTGAGATTCGAATTATATCTCTGTTTGTGAATAGTATGTAGGAAATTGTTTATAAGTTTCAGAATACTGAACCTAATTATATGAACTGATATTATTTCGAAACTTAGGACATATATGAACAATTTTTTAGAAGAAAATATTGCCAAAAAACCTCATTTTCTAGTCAAAGTTGTCATACAAAACAAACATGAAAAACAGAGTTGGAAAAGCTGGAAAATGAGTCCGGTTTACTGCTTTTTGTGAAAGTTCGACGCGGCCAACTCCTTAGTTCGCCGTGGCCAACTTATAGGATTTTTTCTCATGAAAATTTTGTTGGACCAATGGTGATTGACAAATTAAATCCTTTTATGTTTTGATAATAATAAAATGTATAGAATTGATTGAGAAAATATTTCAGGTGTTGTAATCTAAATAAAAGACTTGTTCAAATCAAGATAGCAGATAAATCATTGTGAAATCAAGATGGAAATTATCTTCAACATGCTAGAGATATTCAATCTTGAAGATTATGGGAAGATTCTGTTAAATCTATCCGTTGGAGTCTTCACTAGTTGACTATAATGTGGCAAGTCAACTAATAATATCAGATCTGCCAGTTCGTTCCAAGATAAGTCGACCAACATGTTGCAAGTCCACTAATAAACAATAGATCTGTAAGGTGTTTTAATGGACTAGTCATCTAACATCGCATTAGTCAACTATTCGAAGAGTGGAGATGAAACCTGCAAGAAAAAATGTTAGTACTAGTCGACTATAACACCTCGACTAGTCGATTATTAGGTAAAACTGAACAAAACTTGTCAGGAACAATCACAAATGGAAAGGAAATAATTTTGCAACGTCTACGAGCAATCAGCAATGGCTAGAAGAAGGTCTACAATGGCTACGTTCATCTGGAAGTTAGCAAATAAATTATGAAACATCAAAGGATCGAGTAGTGAGGTCCAAAAAGCAAAAGCATACCACTATTGTTCCGAACTTTGCTCTCAATTGCTCTTAGCTTGTTCTAAATTTGTGCTGAGCATCATTACTTCTTCTTTATCTTTGTCACTATTGTGAGTTGAGTGATTGTGTGGAAAATCACTTGTGGCATAGGATTTTTGCCGAAAAACTAATCGATTGTGAGGCGCTGCTTGAGCTGGAAGTCAAGTTGTATTGAAAAGTTCACACTAAACTAAAAAGTGTGTAGGAAAGTGTTTTGCAAAAATCCTAAGTGAGAGCTTAGGTAGAGGACGTAGGTCTTAGCACCGAACCTCTATAAAAATAGTGTTTGCCTCTCTTCCCTACTCTTTGC
>JAOSBO010036550.1:0-11164 GCA_027563915.1 Erythroxylum rotundifolium | reverse complement strand
CTTTGTCTGCTTCGATTCCCCACAGGGTTATACCCAAAGGTCATCCGCATATGACTGGTAATAACTCTAGTCATCCCCATACTGGCCATCCGGACATAAATCACTGAATGGACATGGACATCGAAATTTCAAAGGACTTTCTGACAAAAACCAGGCCAAAAAGCTGGCCCGAGGTAGTCTCATTCGCTGCTCCTTTAAACTTAACCTTTTCAGCTCTCAAAAGCTTCTAGCGCCGTCAATTTATAAAGGCTAGTCTTTGCCCTTTATCAACCACCTGATGAAATGGTTTTCAAGAATTTTTCTCAAAGCTTCTTCTTTCCTTCGACTCGCGTGCCTGTCGTTCTGCCACCTTTCTCACTGTTACGCAATCTTTCAGTGTTCCGCTCTTTAACATCGTTGGAGCTTAGTCGTCTGAAGGAGTTCCGTCACCGTCGACAACCACCGGTTGGCTTGTGCTTCCCTTTCTCCTTCTTCGTTTTTGTGACTTCTGTTAACTTTCATAAACTGTCTTTCTCCAAGAATACCATCATTCTTCTTCTCTCTACCGTCGAAAGCTTCGCGAATCGCTCAACAAAATGTTAGTTATGAATCTTCTCGAACTCCCTCATTTCGATTCTGGGTGAATGTCATATTTCTGGTGACCTTGAGTGGCTCCAGTGACCCCTGAGGTTTCGGGTGTCTCTGAAATTTGAGGTTTGGGTGTTGGTCGCTTGTTTGGTGTAGTGGATATTGAGGCGTGTTTTAGGAATGTATTTGCTTGTAGGTAATTTTGAGAACTCCCATTTGCAGGAGAAACTCTGCAAAAAAATTTCTTTGGACACTGACCCCCCATTTCTGTATTGCAGACTCGAAAGCCCCTATAGCTCTCTCTGCCTCTACAGCCTTGGTCACCAAACAGGTATAAACCCCTCTTTTTCGTCTCTTTGTCCTTCAAAACATTCCTCCAGTCTAAACATATTGATTTATTATTCAGGGCGACTCTCAACAATGCTTAACCGTTTCCCCGTCCTCCCCAACTCCTCCGGGCATGCCCTTTTTACTGCTTAAGGGAGAAACTCTTCTCCTCCATCGTGATTCCTTTGCCGCTCCTGGCAAACAACGGACGTGGATTCCCAATGCGTTAGAGTACGACACTTGGGTGGCTACACTGTAGCCACATTTCTAAAGTCGCTGAAGGCAGGTTGGTGTAGCTGACCTTGTCGAGCTGTCTCTGCATCAGCAGTATTTTGACAGGGACTTGATCATGAGAGCCCTACGCTTCTGGAGCCACGGTTGCAATTCTTTTCTCTTTCCGCATGGTCCAATGTTGGTGACTTTGCGGGACGTAGTGACGATTACTAGCCTCCCTTTGCAGGGAGAAGAGGCTGCTTCTGTTGTTTTCCTAGAGGAAGACAACTCTTTGGAGGAAGCATTGGTTTCTCTACCCACCGCTTCTTCCTTCAGTGGGATGAGTGTCTCTTAACTTGGTTGTTGCCTGCTTCTCCTCTATTTTCCAGCATTCCTAACCACTTATTTTCTTCCTTTACAGGTAATAAGGCAGGCCAAGGATTTGGACCTGCCAAGTCAAAATTTGGCTCTGATGTGGTACTTGGTTGCCAAGTACATTACTCGCTCCCCAGCTGGACGACTCACCAAGGAGACCAAGAACTTAGCCCTCGCGCTCCACCAGGGTTAACTGGTCTCCTTAGCCAGCATTTTCCTCAGTCACTGTTACCGGGGACTATATGTGGCCGTCACCTCGGAGCCCTTCAAGGAGCTACCACCATCGGCTTGGCTTCTCCAACTGTGGCTCCTTCTATACTTCCCAGCTCTACGCTCTTGGGCTTCGACTTGGAGGGAAGAGGCCGCTCCTGGGGTTGCAGCTTCTTACTACCCCTGCCCCTACCTCAGGAGGAGGTAGCAAGGTATTTTCTGAGCTTGAGGGGACAGGGTGCCCCTCCTATGTTTCTTTTTGACCGCGGGGAGGAATGGGATGTCCTCCCAGTACATTTACAATGGTATATGTCTGGCATGCTTGAGGAGCATGAAAGAGATTGGCGTTTGGTTTGCGAGGCTCGGCATCTTTTGAGTTGGACCTCTGCTATGCTGAAGGGGGTGGCAAGTAGTTGGGGGTCTACTGTGAAATTTATATGCCGAAGTGTGGTGCCGTCAGTTCGGTTTGATGCAGGGTTGTCTGGATGCTATCCAACATCTTTCTAAACCGGATGGTAGTAGGGTCTTTTTTATAGAGGCCGAAATTAAGGAGTTCATTGAAAAGTGCCAGGAGAAACTGTCAGACACTAGGATAATGCTAATCATCTATGTTGAGAGGGATCCGGTCTCGATGACCGACTTTTTCAATTCCTAGTAGGGGCATATTTATCAAACCTTCATTCTTTCTCCCCCTGATCAAGGTATGTCCGGTAATTTTCCATTCACCTAGGGCTTCATGCCGATATTTAACCCTTTCTTTTGCTTTCAGGTGTTCTTTCTCCCTTGGCTTCTAAAGAAAAGTTGTCTGCTGGCTCGGGTAAAAGCAAGGTACGGAAGGCTGATCAAGGTAACCACCCTTCTTTTCCATTTCTTCCTTTCTCTATTTCTCACTGATTTAGTCTGTGGTTTGCAACTCCCTTAGGTGAAAAAACACCTTAGCAACCTAAGGCCTCCTCCAATGTCAAAGCTAAAAAGACACTGGACAAAAAGCAAACTGCTTCTACTAATTCCCGTAGGTCTGGAAGGTTGGCTAATCAGTCAAAATTTAGGGGGGTCATTGATACTCTGGAGGTCTCCAAAGATGAAGGTTCAGAGGGGGCAGGTGAAGAGGAGGAAGTCCTAAGCTTCTATGAGGTCACCCGGGGTTTGGAAGTTACTGGTGTCCAATAGGACACTGAACCTGTGGTCACCGAGGACATCATGGGCACCAGAACCTCCGATGACCAGTCCCCTTCTCCCATAGCGGTATGGACTTTGTCGTGCTAGCCTCCTTTTATGATGATACATCCTTACTGACTTGTGTTTATCCTTTGCAGGCTCTGGTGTCCATTAGTGCTGCAGTGGAGGAAGAGCTATCTTAGGAGGACCCCTTGGCTGCGATGGACCTAAGTGTCTTCGATCCTCCTCCCGTTGTCCCCATTGTGATGTCTCCAGAGGAAGCAACTGCCGCTAAGAAAAAGGTGAAGGTTTTCTTCTCTTCTGAATTTAACTCGTTGGATGAGGCTACTGTACATGAGTCGCTCCAAGCTATGGAGGTTCTGCTATCCTTGAATCTCTTGGACATCGAAAAGGTGGTGCTGAACTTTTTGAAAGGTAGAATCAGTAGCTTGCGGGCCCAATTCTCAGCCTGCTCCAGCTAGAGAGAAGACGCCAATCGCCAGATGAGTCACTTCTAGGCTTTGAATGCTTCCTACGATCTTCAGAAAAAAGCAATGGACATTGCTCAAATAAAAGCTTGGGAGGAAGAGATTGCGGCATTTCAAGGAAAGGTTGCTGCCACTCGTCAAGAAGTATCAAGGCATTGCGCATCCTTAGTGGGCAAAAAGGAAGCCTTGAGGATGCAGAAGCAGGAGGCCACCGAAAGTGGTGAGGAGCTAAAAAAGCTATATCCCTCCATTGTGGCGTGCTCTTCCAATCTGAGGGGCGCTGAAAGAACAATTCATGACTGCCTGATCCAGTGGGACGAGATCCGTCATATTCAATATTCCTTTTTATAACCTTTGTGGATTGTACATGTAGCTTGCTCTAGAAGTGGCCTATTTTGGAAGGATTTTTGTATTTGGCTTCGCGATATTTGAACTTGAATGAATGACTAATGCGCCAAATTTTCATTCCATTTATTTATGCTAAGTCGATTACTCTTACATAAAGTTGGGAAGCTCACTTCACAACAATTTTCTCAGTGGCCGTCCATCGATATGAACATTTAAACCCTACTCGTTTTGAATGTTTTCCCACATGGTAGGATAGTATCTCTTCAAGTACTTGCCGTTGATGTACTTGCTGTGAGCTTCTCCGGATAGGCTTGATAACTAGTAGGCATTCCCAGGCAATACTTTGTGGACTCTAAATGGCCCTTCCCAGTTCGTTGACCATTTCCTGTACACCTGATCTTTGTTTCCAATGGACAGTACCAACTTCCAGACCAAATCACCTTCATCAAAATCTTTCCTTCTTACTTTCTTGTTATAGGCTCTAGCCACCTTCTTTTTCTGTAGAACTATCTTATTGAGGGCATCCATCCTCACGTGGTCCAACTCCTCTAGCTCCATCATTATGGCTTGTGAGTAGTCCTCTGGCGTCAAATTATTTTGCCATGCAACTCTTAAAGAGGGCACCACTACTTCCATAAGTAATACAGCGTCATGTCCGAAAGTTAATGAAAATGGGATCACCCCAGTCGGGCTTCGTTTCGATGTCCTGTATGCCTATAGAGTCTCCGAGAGAACGTTGTGCTAGTCCCTGGGATTGTCCTCCATCATCTTTTGTAGAATGTTAATTATGACTTTGTTTGAGGCCTCGTCTTATCCATTTGCCTGAGGATAATATAGACTTGACCTGAGTAATTTAATACCGTAATTCTCTGCGAATTCTCTGACTAATTCTCCAATGAAGATTGTCCTTTGGTCAGTGGTAATTGACTCAGGGATCGCAAATCTGTGGATCAAATTGTTCTTGATGAATTGAATGACTTCTTTCTGCTTGACTTTCCTCATCGGTAGAGCCTCCACCCACTTGGTGAAGAAATCCGTGGCCACTATGATCAAAGAATGGCCTTTGGATGACGTTAGGTGAATTTTCCCAATCAGGTCAATGGCCCACCCATGAAAGGGCCAAGGCTTGATTATACTTGTCAATTCCGCGGTTGGTAGTCTCTGGATTTTCCTATGTCTCTGACACTGCTTATAGCCCTTAGCATACCTGAAACAGTAATCGAATATTCGAGGCCAGTAGTAACCGTGTCTACGAATCAACCAACGCATTTTCTCTCCGGATAGATGAGCACTACACACACTTCATGCACTTGTTTTAAGACTTCCATTGACTCCACCGGACCTAAACATCTAAAGAGGAGACCATCGGCACTTTTCCTATACAAAGTGCCTTCCACTAGGAGATAGTTCAGTGCCTGCATCTTGATTCTATGGGGTGTCCTTCCTTTTGGATTTTCCAAGTATTCTCTAATAGTACTCCTCCAGTCATCAGCGCACTTTACATCAGTATTGAACACATTCATTGGCATCCCTCGGCCTTCGATGGCAGGATTATTTTTCTTCTGGATAAGGACGAACTTATGCATCAACTCATCCGACATTTTTATTCCGAAAGCCACCCTAGCCATCAAATCTGCCTCCCAATTGTCTTCTCGTAGAATGTAGAATAGATCCACGCACTCAAAATCGTCTAACAACTGAACCGCAGTAGCAAAATACGGTGCCAAAGAAAAACTATTGCATTTGTATTCGTTGTTTAGTTGTCTAATGACCAGTTGTGAATCCATATATATGGTTAAGTCTTTGGCACCGAATTCTTTGAAGATCTCCAACCCAATTATTAGAGCTTCATACTCAGCTTGATTGTTGGTGCATGAAAAGTTGAGATTGAAAAAGAGCGTAGTTTTGATACCTACTGGGGATATGATAATGACTCCTGCCCCAGCGGCATCAGTTGTGCTAGACCCATCGAACTTTAAAGTCAATGGGCTTTTTCTAAGTAGAACACGTTCAGATCTAGTTCTTCAGTTTCAAGGACCTCTACATTCGGATGGTAAGCCAGGAAATTTGTGATGGCTTGCCCTTTCACAGACTTCTGAGGTAGGAACTAAAGAGAGAACTCGGCTAACGCAATAGCCCATTTTCCTATTCTCCCAGTGATAATCGACCTTGTCAATATGTACTTGATCACGTCAGTGTTGGACACCACAAACACCAAAATTTCCATCATGTAATGCCTTAACTTAGTGCACGTGAAATATAAGACCAGACACACTTTTTCAATCGGAGAATACCCAACTTCGGCATCTTTAAGAGTCCTACTCAAATAGTAAATGGCCTGTTCGTTACCTTTAGTGTTGTTCTGAGCTAAAACGCATCCGATTGAAGTTTCTGACGTTGCTAAGTATAAACGGAGGGGATGGTCTTTCCTTGGCGGCATGAGCACTGGTGGTGAAAATAAATATTCCTTTATCTTGTCAAATGCTTGCTGGTGTCTGTCCTCCCACAGAAAATCTTCTTCTTTCTTCAGTTTGAGCAGCTCCGAAAAGACCTTTGTCTTGCCTGCCAAGTTAGAGATGAACCTCCTTAGGTAATTAATCTGAACGAGGAACCTTTGTAGCTCCTTTTTGTTTTTAGGAGGCTTTGCCTGTGCAATCACTTTAGCCTTGTTGTCATCCACCTCCACGCCCCTTTGATGGACCAGGAATCCAAGAAAATTTTCAGCTCTAACTCCGAAGGCACACTTCAGTGGATTGAGCTTAAGCTGGTGTCTCCTTAGTCTCTCGAATCCCTACCTAAGATGCTCTACATGGTCGTTCTGTTTTTTTGACTTGATGACCACGTCATCAATGTAGACTTCGATAATTTTTCCAATAATATCGTAGAAAATGAGGTTCATGGCTCTTTGGTAAGTAGCTCCAGCGTTCTTTAGCCCGAAAGGCATCATAACCCATTTGAATGTACCAATTGCCCCTGGACACCGGAACGCTGTCTTATGAATATCATCCTCAGCGATTTTGATTTGATTATAGCCAGCAAAATAATCCCAAAATGTTAATATTTCATGGTTGGCCGTGGCATCAATAAGCATGTCATTGACCAGCATTACATACACATCTTTGGGTGTGGTGGCATTTAAGTCTCGAAAATTTACACATACTCTAATTTTTTGTTTTTCTTGACTACGGGGACTATATTTGCCAGCCACTCGGTATACTTAGCTAGTCTGATAAAACCTACTTTGAGGAGCCTCTCTATTTTTTCCTTCACCTTCATCTCGACTTCCTTGGACATCCTCCTGGGTAGCTGCTAAAAAGGACGAAATTCAGGTTTGATGGGCAGTCGGTGTTCCACTAAACTCCGACTTAACCCTGGCATATCCTTATAATCCCATACGAAACAATCTTTGTACTCATGAAGCAGCTCGATTATCTCCTCAAGTGGTTCTTTACTAATAAGGCCACTGATGTACGTCACTTTAGGATCCTCGGCAGTACTCAAGTTGACTTCTTCTAAAGGGTCCTTCACTTGGAGTCTCTCATCTTCCATTTTGAGTGGCGCACCATGTAGCTACTCTAGATTTATTTCATCTCTTACTATTTCTGGGATCTCTCCTTCGTACACTAACTCTGTCCCAAACATCTCGATTTCATGGTTTACCACCAGTTGTTTCTTAATCTGCTGCAAAATTGCTTCCTGGGTAACCTTTGCAACCACTGGCCACTAGCCAACGTCTTCTTCCATCAGCCTACAAGTCCTGATGCTTTTGTTCTTCTCGCTGATACTACTTGCTTGGAGTAGTAGATGCTTGTCTTTGGCAAACTTCATCAGCGTAGGCCTGTCTTCTTTGTCCGATCCTTCAAAGGTAATTGGTGTGATGTCTCCGTGGTAATAGCAGGCGTCCACCAAATTGACTTCAACACTGAAAGGGTTACTGTTTGCCTTAACCATTTTCACATTGTCACCATTCCAGAACAATAAGAATTGGTGAAGAGAAGACAGTACACACATGTTTGCATGAATCCAGTCTCTGCCGAGAAGCAACTTGTAACTCGCGTTGCTGTTGATTATAAAGAAAGCAGACACGCACGTCTTACTCCTCACCGTGATTTGTAGTGGAACTACTCCCAAAGTCATTGCTACATCCCCAGTCATCGCAGTCACTACTAGGTCTGTAGCGATGATGTCCTCTTTTCTTTTCCCGAGTCCTAATAGCACTTTCAGGGGAATCACATTTGCAGCTGCTCCATTGTCCACCAGAACTCTGTTCAGTGGCTTTCCATTGATGCAAGCCCGTATATACAGTGGTTTAGTGTGATTCATAGTCAATGGCTTGTCGAACGTCAGAGCTTTACTCCCTTCGGTATCTTGCGTTTCCTTTGAGAGCTTCTCCAGTGGACTTTGTTCTTCTTTTACAGTCGACGCTTTCCCTTCCTCTATCGGCCTGTCTTCTGCCTCATTATCAAGATCGACCCGGCGGAAAATGGCTGGTAATAACACTGAAGCGGCTCCCAAGTAATACATAAGGACCTCACAAATGTTGAAGTGGCCGTCTTCCTGGTCTTCGATATCACCATCCTCGGTTGCCTTTCTTTTGAACTTATTCCTTTGAATCTCTCCTTCACAGTGCTCAACCATCTGCTTAGTCATGTTGACTAATTCCTTCCCTTTGACAAGTATCTCTTGTTTTTCCGCCAAATGAGCCATGGTCTGCATCTGAAGTCTCGTCTCCAGTTCTTCTCTTTCTTGAAACAGTCTCTCGGCCAACTTCTTGCGCTGCGATCTTATTTTTTTTATTCTAGCGTTTTTCTATGCAGCAGTAGGTATTTCCTTCTTGTCCTTCCTTCTGCTTTCCGTCCGAATCCACTCTCCAGTTGTTCTGGGCATCGGTGGCTTAACAAATTTCGGGTGACCACCAGTATTGGCGGCTGGCTGGTCACTAGCTTCCGGTGATTCGTCTATCGATCCTTTCTAGTGCACTGATTCTCCCTTTAGACGTAATGGTGAGACCGTCTTCCCTCCTCGACATGTTCAACTTTTTAGGCCCCCACACTTGATTCGTATGCTCTTGCCTCCTCTTTTGGTTGAGCCAACTTTTCATATCGATACTTGCTACAATCACAGACCCCACCAGAAATAGATTCTTGTTAATGAGCATTGCCTCCTTTAGGAACTTGAGAATCTTTTTGTTGATGAAATCTTGAATCACGTTCCTGAAGGCCCAACACATGTTGGTAGAATGAGTCCACGCATTATGGTATTTACAATAGTCTTTGGCCTTCATCTCCTCCTTAGTGGGCAGAATGTGGTCTTCCAGCAAGGAAATATAGTCAATCTTCATGAGATAATCGAAAATTTTCGATGTCTTACTTACATCGAATGTGCATCTATTCCCCCTCTTGTCGCTGCTTAGTTGCACTCCAAGAGGCATCTTTGCCAAGTGTGGGCATACTACGTTTCCAATGTCAGATACGGAAATTATAGCAACCTCTACTTCGGCATTATGGACTTCCTTGAAATAGGTCCCCATAGCCTACTTTTTGAGCTTGTGGTCTTCTTTAAGTAGTTCCTCATATTCTGTCACCTTCATAGCTAACTTGAAAAAGTTTCTAAAATCCATTCCTTGAAACTTTTTCCTCAACTCCAAGTCCAGACCCTTCTGTGCCATCTTCACAAACTCGGTCTCTAGATTGTTAATCCTGCACTTATTTCTCATTTTCTTGAACCTGGCAATGAAGTCATCCGCCCTTTCTCTGGCACGCTGAGTCAGTCTAGACAAATCCGTGATACTGACTTCGGGTTCACTTCTATAGAACTGGGCATGAAAAACTCTTATCATATCTGCCCATCTGAACACGGAGTCTCTTGGCAGTAACACATACAAAGAAAAAATGGCTCTAGTTAGTGAATTCGGGAACAACTTCAACAGCAGGTACTGGTAGTTGTCATAGCTAGAAAATTCCGAGCACTGAGTGGTGAACCTTGCTATATGCTCAATGGTAGACTGCATGTCTTCTTAAGAAAACAACGTGAAATCTGGATTTTCACACCCCTGGGAAAGGCTACCTTGTCTATGAATTTAGGATAAGGTTTCCTAAACTCAGGATGGACAATCTGGTTGAATCCAGGGCCATACAATTCTTGGGCGATCTCGTGAAGTGCGTCCTTGGTCACATGATCGATCACCTGGGTGTGTTGCCCGTGCATTGCTTGGCCCATGGTCACCGGCTGTTGAACAGCCTGCTGACTTGTACTTTTTGGGAGTGTCTGCATCTAGTTGGTCACTAAACTCCCATTGCCCCCAGAGCTCATTCCCTCTTCATAGAGGTGAGGCGGAGTTGCTTCTCCAGTGTAGCTGTGGAGCTGGACAGGGATCTTGTGGTTAATGGACACCGAAGGCATGGCAGCACTCGATGTCTCATCTCTTTTGTGAAGTGGTTGGTAAGTGGTCACTAGCTGTTTCTCCTTGTTGGGGACATCAATCCTAGTGGACTGCCCCCCGAGTACTATCACGGGAGAAGTTTCTCCCAACTTAGCCACCTTGGCTGGCGACCCTTCACCCCCAATTGGGGTGACCGTAGACGCCACTAGCTGGTTTTCTGCGGCCACTGGTAACTTACTGGCCTGCGATTCAGCTTGGTGCAACGTCTTGCTCAATTCTCCTCCGCTTATGCCTTTGTCTTTTCCTGGCATGACAGATCTAGTGACTGTAGTCAAAATCTCTTTTTGGTTACTCCCTATAGTGTTTAAGAGAGCTGTCGATTTTTTTATGACCTCTAGAACCTTTGTTAAAAGGATCTCAATGTTGCTTGATTGACTCAACTCAAGAGGCTGAGATTGGTCTTCCAGCGTTGCTGATGTAACGTTTTCTATATCATCACCTCCAGCGGGGGAAACGTCAGTACTCTTACTAGATCTTATTCTAGTCATTGCGTGGGTCCCACCGGGCGTACCAAAAATATGTTTGGCCTTTATTTGACTAAAGAACAAAACGTAACCCTTTGTTGTGGTTTGCGAATGAATTTCGAGCGTACCAGAAAATTAAAGTGTTTCCAAACTAGGAAAAATAGGAAAAACATTGAGCCTCGTAATCTGACTAAAATCAAAACGACTGTATATTGCTAGAAAAGGGACAAAAATCTAACAGAAAATACTTTGCTTCATCGGTAAACAAATTGACAAAAAACACAATGACTAAGAAAATTGAAAATTAGCTAATTGACAATTGAAAGAAAAAGTACTAGGCTAAGGAAAATAAAAGGATTGCCAAAAATAAAGAGCTAAAGGATTCAAGAGTTTGCTAGGATGCTAGGTTTTTTATTTGTTAAGTGTTGGATCCTTTTCCCTTCTTCAAGGCTCCTATTTATAACCAAAGATGTTGAGTGTCCCACTCCAATTCAAACTTGTAATTTTGATACAATTCTATCTCACTAGATAAAGCTAAAGTTTAAATAAACCTCATCTTATCCGATAGAGAT
>JAOSBO010036512.1:0-11166 GCA_027563915.1 Erythroxylum rotundifolium | reverse complement strand
AGCCTCTTCAGGTCTCTTACACCAAGTATTCTTTCAGCTATCTTAGCCTCTTCAGGCTATCTGCCTTCTCTTTCTCTCACTAGAAAAATATATTGTGAGCTATTGTTATAGTATGTTTAGCTCTCTCAGTATCACACTACAAAAATTCTCTTTTCTAAGTAAGCACTCAAAGATAACTGATTTCTTAAAGTTGTAAAACTCGTAAAATTCATTAGCTCGAAAGCTTCGACTAAGACTAGTATTTATAGCCTAAGTCTCTAACTGCTTCTTGATCTTTAATAACCGCTTTTTGATTCTTGATAACCGTTATTTAGTTGAGTTCTATAACTAACTCCAACTAAGTAACCATCCGATGTGCTACTTTATCATCTTGCATCTGTATGTTTGCATCTACGTTGACTTGCATCTGCTTTATCTTGCGTCAATATCTTTGCATCAATATTTTTGCATCTATCTTTTTGCATCTCTCTCTTTGCATCTGTGTCTTTGCGTCTATATCTTTGTGTCTGTGTCTTTGCGTCTATCTCTTTGTGTCTATCTCTTTGTTTCTATGTCTTTGCGTCTATCTCTTTGTGTCTATCTCTTTGTTTCTATGTCTTTGCGTCTATGTCTTTACGTCTATCTCTTTGCGTCTATCTTTTTGTGTCTATATTAGCTTCCGTCTGTATTGACTTTTGCGTCTATGTTGTCTTGCGCCTGTGTTGACTTCGTCTGGACACTTAATACACTTGTCACAATGTTCACTTGTATCTAACATTATTATTATTTTATTGTCATCAAAATTGATCATCGTAAAGTCCTTTTAACTTAACAGATTTTACAAATATAGTTACAATATGATGTTAGTTGGAATTCATATAAGGAAGATGGGTTAATTACTTTAGGGACAAGGATAATGATTCTGATGCCAAACAATATAACACCCACATACCCCCTGGAAAGATAAGCAGATGCTACATAAAACAGAACCAAAGTAATCGAATACATACTAAAAAATTTCTAGAAACTCAAGAAGCATACATTTCATTCATCTAGTTGGGTCATATTCAGAACATAACATACACATGATACTTATTACATACAACCCTTAAATCCAAATCCAAACTCTATTAAGGTTTTTTAAAACCATTAAACAAAACAAAAAATACAACATATCTCATTACATTGAAGAACAACTCAAACAAACTGAATATTTCCAGGTCAAAACATAATCTTTTTGGCCATTGCGGTTGTCTTTGTCCTAGTCTCAATTCTTCTTATCAGAACTTACATAGGGGTAAAACCACCGTGCTAAGCATATAGCTTAGTAGGGAACAGCTAAACAACATATAAACTGGTGATTGTCTCTAATAGTCATCTAGCATATTCATGCACCAGATCTTAAAAAATCTCAAAAAAAACTTTATTTGTTCAAATTACTAAACATTCTAATATCATTTGCATCATAACAGAATATCACATATCATAACAGTATATATTTGTGTCAAACTTATAAATATCCAAACAAAATATCAGAATCACAAAACAAAACTTTAAATTATCTGAACACTTATATCATAACAACATTTAGTTGTATCATAATTGAACTTAGCTTATATCAGAATTGAGAATTTATCAGTTCACAAAACCAGTTGGCCTGCTAATCCTTTTTACCGAAGTGGGTAATGGGACCAGAATAGGAGATACTTATTGTTATCACATAACAGAAGAGAATTATGCCTCGACACTGAAGTGTCCTTGTTAGGAGACACCATAGCATCAATATCATGAGAGACTTATGAACTTAGACACTAAAGTGTCATTATTAGGAAACACCGAAATGTTGACACCTTAAATGTGTCCAGGAGCAGCTGCGGACCTTTTTAGGCATGCCTATTTACCCACAACTAGGACTTAATAGTTTTAAAACAATCCATTTCGAATTTTAAAATCACAAGCAAAAGATGTTATGTCTTTATTCCACTTTCCTCATATTGAACATATATATATGCACATCCAACTAATCATACCTTATAAGCATAAACATTTGCAATATTGTACCATTAAAGGCATTATGTATTTACACAGTCCATATTATGACACAGTTCCAATTTTGTAAACAATCATATTCAATTCACATCACATAAAACTTTTGAAACACATTGGTATTCATAAGAACACATTCATCTTTAAACAGTTCATTCTTTTCAACACTAGACACATTATTAATTAACCTCACATTCTTTAAGTAATTATCTCCATTAATAAACCATAACTCAATTATCTTTTACTCCATTAATCTAACATCATTTAGGTTCATTTTTAATCTTAATTAAATTTAATTAAACCATTGTTAAAATCCCTAACCTTATATATGTCAACAATTGCACAAAACCAAGTTTTCACTTTCCTAACCCTTTCCAAATTTTCTTAGGACCGGTTTTGAGTCAGTTTTGTATGGCTATTTTGACATAGAAACTGAGGTTTTTGGGCAATAAGTTATTCTAAAACAATGTTCCTCTATGTCTTAAGTTTCTAAAGAAATAAAATTAAAGCAATTTGGTTCATTATTTCTAGATTTATACTTAAGATACTACATACTATTCTCATACAATGATAGTAGTCAAACCCCAACTTCAAGTTGAATTTCAAAACCTTTATAGATAGAAATAAAATTTGATTCCTTCATGAAAATTGTAGACTTGTGTATTTAGTTTAATATAAAATTAAAATCATTCCATTTAGACATCTATAGGTAAAGTTATGGCTAAAATACCAATGTCTGTTCAGTGGAACCACTACAATTGTCATACACCTTCAACACCCCTTCACCATAGTTCATCAATTCAACCTTATTCATGCCTCAATTCTACATCAATTTCATGTTCAGAACCAATTGAAAAATCATTCATTAAATAACTTACAAATCAATATCTTCCACATATCAAAACCAAACCAGAAATTATCATACAAGCATCATTTTTCCAGCATTCAATTCTCATCATCTTAACACATATTCAAGTCAATTCAATTCTCATAACACTTGTATTAATACATGCTATCAAGTTTAGAATTCCCTTACCTCCTTAACTTCAAATTTAACTCTAAAGAACCAACTATTCCAGCCCTTCCAAACAACCAACACAAGTCCAAAATCAAGGTGCAAATCTTAACACCAAGAAGACAACATAGAAGATAACATAATCTACTTTCTTGATACAATATTTGGCTAAGAATTTGGAGTGATAATGCACGAATTTTTAGCAAATTTCATATCTAAAAGAGAGGGATAATTTCGGTGGAGAGTTTTCAATGAAGGTTGTAGAAATTTCTAGGAAGTTTGACACCTAAGTTGCTAGGTGTCTTAATCTTGGAGGAGAACGTGACACCAACATCCCTTAAGCTACCATAAGTCACACATTTATTAGGCCATTTGTTACTTAATGAATGCTGCCATGTATCATTAAATGATTAGTCCACATGTCACTCCAAGATTGGTCCACTTGTCTCTCAACCAATGGTGGAAAATGTCAATAACTCATAGGCTTCTATTAGGCCATTTGTTATTCAATGAATGCTGCCATAATTCATTAAATGATTAGTCTACATGTTACTCCAAGATTGGTCCATTAGGCACCCAGTTTTCACTCAATCAATGGTGTCAAATGTCAATACATTAGCTATGCCAAATGTCAATAACTCATAGGTTTAGTCATTTTAATTTTGCATATACCAACTTATCTAGCCCCTTAATAATTTTCCCAGTCCAAATGTATGTTTTAATACCTCAATCCTCTAACAATGTTAATTAATTCCAATTTACTAAGTATGATCCATTAAACCAAAATTCAAGCTATTTGCAATTCTCAATCATATCACAATTTTTAACACCTACCATACATGTGCTTTCATGAACATGTAACATTCCAACTAGGGTACAATTTGGGGGCCTTATAGAGTCTTACTAATCTCTTTTAGCATAACGTCCTTCTCAAAGAATTCTATGATCTCATCTGTCACCATAGGCTTAATTTAGGGCAAGGTTTTTTTAAAGAAGTATCCATTCAACTCATCAAGCCTAGGGGCTTTATCTAACTTCAACTCAAATACCACCCTTTTAATGTCTTATGCACTAAATGGAATGCACATGAAGTTTTATACCTCGATAGGGAATTGATTGTTAAAAAAAGATTTAAGTGATTATATAGAAGAATATCTTATACCAAGAGTTCTAATCAGATTCTTAAACTAGGCAAATGCCTCCTACTTAAGACCTTCCTATGAAATAACCATTTCACCAAAAAGCTTAGTTTAGGAACAATTCCTATTTATGTTTCTTTTAGCTTTAATTGAATTATGAAAAAACCTAGTATTTCTATCTTCCTCCTAGTGTCATTGGATGTGATATCTCTACTTATGCAAAGAATTATGCCACCACATAACATTAGTGTAAGAGCAAATACATTCCTTTCCTTATTGAGGAGAGTGAGATCCCCTCGATTTTTTTAATAATTCCTCATGCACCTTAATTAGCTCATTATTTGTATTCTCTAGAATTTTGAAAGTACACTTTCTAGTCTTCAGGTACAACTCCTTCAACTCCTTCTTGATTAATTTTAGTTTTTTTAACATAAATGAAGGCTAGTAACTATTTATGGGCTTAGAAAAAACCCTTGGCACATCCTCTAAAAACCTTCCATTTTAGCGAGAGAATTGTTCGATCTAAAAGGACATCTCCTCCTCCTTACTTTGAAAATCTCTTGGACTAAAATAGGCGGAGTGATATGATAATAAAGATCTCATGAAAATAGCTTTGCTATCTAGAAAGCTTGAGCTCTAATTCCATTCACTAAGGCCTTATCCAACTTATTCCTTAAGAACCATCTTGAAGACTACTTATTGCTCTATGTATGGAAACATCCGTCAAATCTAAAATCAATGATTCCAAGTTTCTAAACAATTTGAATTTATTGGATAAGTTCCTCAAATGAAAATGTCCTTTAGCCTCTGAAGTATACAAGGTACTAATAAAATCACCTAAGATGATCCAGGGATTATATATAGAGGTTTAGATATTTTGTAGTTTCACCCATAGTTCCCTTCTCTAAGATACATAGTTAGATCTATAAGCTAATTATAATGTTTCTTATGAGTAAAAGGACTGACTTATTGATAAACTAATCACTAGTTTGTTAGACATTGATATTAATTTGTTAGATATCATATCAAACCATTATATGACCATAATGTAGGTGAAGATGATTAGAAAAAAGACCATTCCCCTCCCATAAAATCTAGATTTAAATTTTTTCTTTATTCATTTTAGATTCAAAGGCATCAACTAAAGTAGCTTTATGCTCTTATAGGAACTACTTAAGAGTTTATTATCTCTTTAGGCAGTTGATGCCCCCAACATTCTAAGAGACTGTAGATAAAAGGAGTTGATTTTTTGTTTATTCCCTTTTGACATGTACTTCTACCCAATTTCCTCTTATTATCCACCTTGAAATCCTCATTCACTGCACTCTTACCTTTATTTATCTGAGGATACTGAATGAAATCCTTTATCTAATTTATTTCTTTATTTAAACTTTATTTTGTTATTAGATTAACATTACAAACCAATCTCTCATCAGCCTTCCCCTTCTTAGCTCCACTATCCTCCCTTATTTATTCTATAATCATTACCATTACTAGGAGATTCAACCTTTGAAGTGACACCATTAAATCCTAGGTCCCATTACTTCTTGTTGTTCAACGAGGAGGTCTGAGTTGCTTCCTTCATTTTGAGTAATATGGTTCATAATTCCTATAAGTTCATCATAATCAACTTTAAAAATTCTTCTTTTATAGATAAGCATCAATTGTCTTAAAGTTTCAATTAGGGTTTCCATTGGTAAGAAAGCCTCAAAGTGTCCTCAAATAGCATACTGTCATCCCTAATCTTAAAAGGGGTATCAAATCCATAAGATCTTTATTCAATCCCACATTTATATAAAACCTAACATACCTAATCCTCTTCCTCAATGCTATTGTTTCATCTATGTGTATCATTTTACCTATATAATGGGCATGGAGACTTAGACCATTGGTAAAACTATACTCTAAATGGAAATTATTGACATTGATCCATGTTAAAATGCTCTCATGTTTAACATTTTACAAGATCAAGCCTGACTTTTAAGGCTATAAGAATAATAGAGCACTTTGGATATGCATCATGCTTCATATAGGAATCTAAATAGAACCAAGCTAATTCTGAAGTCAAATCCCAGGGCTTAACCCTAGATAGTTAGAAGAACCTCTTTTAACCCTGCTCCCTTCCATTATTTAAAAGCCCAATTCCTAATTATTTAAAAGCCTAATTCCTAATTAAAGGAAAAGGGGGACATTTCCCTAAGAAGTACCTAATTATGATGGTAGACCAAGCCCTTACCCCTTGCTTTAGAACTTCAATTTTAAAGGCTATAATGCTGCTACCTTTAGATGAATCTAAAGGATATTACTATAAGTAGGGGTAGAGGGGGTTGAATACTAAAGGAAAGGACATGGTTAATATCATTAGTTAGTGGGGATCTTTATTGGGAAGGCAACAGGGGGTTGAAGAAGCAACAAAACTAGCTTATGTGGTTAATATCATTAGTTAGTGGGGATCTTTATTGGGAAGGCAACAGGGGGTTGAAGAAGCAACAAAACTAGCTTATGTGAGGAAGAAGATGGGAGAAGTGGGAAAGTAATTAAGTCCTCAAGATTAAAAACATTAAAACTTGGGAAGGAGGCCATAGACAAAAGAGGGAGAAAGTTGTAGAAAGTTTTTTGTAAAGGAGGATATAAAACTAAAGGCAGGAAATGAGTATCACGAAAAAGACAAAATAACCCTTGTGAATAAAAGATGGTGAGTAAAACCAGAAGTTGAAATGGTGAGCAAAACCAAAAGCTGAAATGGTGAGCAAAACCAAAAACTGAGGAGGAGGTGGATGTACAGGAAAGAACTAAGGAAGATTAAAAAGGGGAATAAAGACAGAGACACTATAGATATAAAATATAGTGAAGGAGGATAGAATGCAAGACACGAACAAGAAGCTCCATTATAGGATATAGAAGTTTCTCTCTCTATCCTTATTCATTCTCTTTCTAACATAGAATGAAGTCTGTAGTATTAATTAATTTTATGTTTGTTTAATATATATTTTTTGAAAATATTTTTATTTAATATTTTAAAGAAAAGTGAGTGTGTCAATTCATATCACTTTTTTGTTTCATTTTAAATACGTTCTTGAATCAAACTTGTCTCAATAGAGTGATCCTTGGTCCTATTCATATTAGTATCAAATTTCACTAGTCCTATTAGAGAGGATTATATCTCCATATTCCTATAAAATTTTCTTTTATGTTTTTACTTGAAATATTCTCCAAATCTTGCTAAATCTAATTCTAAGGTTAAATGTGCATAGTAACCTAAAATAGATCAGAGACTATGCAAGATAAGATAACTTAACATGAAAATCAAGCAAAATATTTGAGAAAATTATCCATGTGCTTAAACTTTTGCTTGACCTTAAACAAATCAATTTCAATCAATATTAACTTAAATAGGTAGGAATTTAGTGTATTAATTTGAATAACCAAGAATATCTATCTTCATTTAATTACATTATTTATTGACTAATTAGGTATCTAAATATTCGTGTTGAATAGTAAATAAATTCAATTCAACCCAATAATTTTTAAACATCAGCATAATGCACATAACTCAACTTAACATATAAAATGAGCATAAAGCTTTCACCTTCAAACACTTTAAATTTCAACATATAATTATAATATCCTTAATTTACCAAATATAGGGAATAGAAGACACAATTAAAGACAACATAAATAGAAATAAAGGAAAAATACACTTCTTTGAGTTGTTTTTATCACTTGAAGTATAAGATTGATATGATTAACCTCTAAACTTATTCATATCTTACAAACATAAACTTCTTTGAGCCCTTTTTATTTCTTAATGTCCTAGATTAATATGATTTACTTGTATATTATTTATATCTTGCAAACACAAACTAATGATAAAAAAAACAAAGTAAAAATTGGAATTAAAAATAAAATAAACTAAAATAAAGTACTTAGCAATAGTAAGTGATATAATTAAAATAAAAAAACATAGTTTGGTGAAAAAGGGAAAAATAATTTTAACTATACATCATGTAAAAAAAAGGAAAAGAACAGTTAATTAAAGCAGGCTCATCATTATTTTTATCCTCTAATGAAATCATCAAATATTTTAAAGGTAGCTCAGAATAATTCATATGCTAAAATTAGTAGGATAATCATTGCTTCATCCTTCAAATCATCTCTCCTATACACTCAATTTTTTAACTTCCATTAAATGGGATTTTTTTGCCTCACTATTCATTCACAATATAGAGAATGTTCCTATCGATTATCTCTTGTAGCATCTACCATGGTATGGGTTAGGTCGTTGTCTCCTTTGGTTGAAATTCCTTAACTATTGGTTAAAATTTTACTGTCTCCCATTACTTAACCCTAGAGGCACCATCACTTTATATGAAATCTCTGTCTATATGCACTAAAACATAAGCTTTATTGAACTTCCTAAATAATCTCATAAACCTCATTATGTCAAGGATGATAGTAATTATGTGGCAACCTATAGTCATCCCTAGAAGAATATCGAACTTGGCTAGGTTCTTTCCCAATCTGGTCAAGTAAGTCTATCCACAAATGGATCCCTTTTTTTCTAGTGCCTAATTATTTCAAATATATTTAAAAAGCAATAATTTAGGTTACATAATCTCCTCTCAACTATATGATTTTTTGAAAGGATCTTTGTAAATTGTTAAATTGTATCTGGTGTATTTTGTTAATAGATACAAATTTCATACGAAATATAATAGTCGTAGCATAACAATAGTAAATAATGGGGTTTGCATACAAAGGAAATTGATGGATTACTATGATCAAATTATGGAGATACTTGAAATTGAGTACCCGGCATTGCCAATAAAACAGTGTTGGACCCTGTTTCTGGAGCCCAACATCGGACACGGAATCATGAAGCTTGAGCATGAGGGGAGGTTTAGAGATTGAAAAGGTAGAAGAAAAAGAATCCTTTGGAAGCAAAGGCGGGCTTCACCGCGGCGAACTGCTTGTTTCACCGCAACAAACACACTCGAGAAATTCCTCTAGATCTCTTGGGAATTTTATGCCGCAGCGAACGATCTTTCATCGCGACAAGCCTGAAATTGTATTTTCGCCGCAATAACCATTTAGTCTCGCCACGGCGAACTCATCAGGTCAGCGAAAAAGAAAAGCTTCGGGTTAATCATGTTCGCCTCGACGAAAACCCAAAAGCAAAACCAAAAACCCAAAATTGAACAATCTTTCGTTGTGGTAAGCCTAAGATTGTATTTTTGCCACGGCAAACTCATCAGGCCAGACAAAAAGAAAAGCTTCGGGTTAATCATACCGAGACGAACCACTGGCTTCGCCATGGAGAAAACCCAGAAGTAGAACCAAAAACCCAAAATCAACATTAACTCTACTAATGCAACCATAAATTTCCCAGCAACCATCCTCAGTTTATTCCCAAACCAAAATGAACTTATACATCAACCCATGCAATTTCCAAAATTCGAATACTTTGTGAAAACATGAAAAATAATGAACATCTCCAATCATACATTTCATCGATATCTAAAGTTAGAGTTTTACAAAGCTTTAATGACATATCAAGCCACAATACATCAATTGAGTTTGAGAAACAAAATACAAAATACACTTGAACTAGTAAAACTTGAAATGTGGCTAAAGCTTTGAATTCCCAAAAATATAACTTAAAAATACAAAAAATTGCCAATTTGAAGTGATAGCGTAATACTTGGCATACTCGATCTCTTGCTCATCACCTAAATAGGGGGAGGAGAATGGGGGTGAACTTAAAGCTCATGGGTAACAGTTTTATAACCAGTAATAAGCAAAACCATTGAAAATTTATTTTCCATTGTAACAAAAATTCGCATTGAATCACAAAGCATATTTTTCTCAAATTCTCAACCAAATTTTCAATAATGCAAATCAGGTATGTATCAATCTTATCAATGTATCATGAGCACATATGCACATCAAAATGGTCTGGAAGGTCCATAAACAGAACGGACTAACACATTTCCATATAATGGTCCTATGGAGTCATGAACAGAATGAACTAACACAATCCCACTCGGTGGTTTTATGTAGTCGTAAACATGAGGGAGTCTATAAAGGAGCTCCATGCCACTAGTGGGTAGGCAAGAAAAGCCTTTAGTTGAAGTGCACTTGACAACAGAATGGACCAAACCAAACCCACATAACATGTATTTCGTAATCTTGTAAACTTGTTGCCCAAATGGCAAATTTTCGAAACTTGATCTTTTTCAAACATAATATCTTTTCAAAAATCATTTTCATGTTCTTGTCATAAATCATCAGCACAATAAGCTCATACCAAAGATATAACACTTTTTTCAAAGCATTCAAAGAGTTATAAAGCATGTTCATGAAGTAGTTGAAATTGTTTATTTCCAGCATTTGAAAGAACACATTAATGGCCTATTACTAAACATAAAATTGTATCCCACCTTGAAATCCTTGCTTGTTACTTGCTTAAATGTGCCCTTCCTCTTGCTCCTCTTGACTCACTTGCCTCACTTGATTTCCTTAAACAATAACTAAAATTCCATTCAATTCGGTTCAAAAATCGGAAAGTTACTACCTAAACAATTTCGGACTATCCTTATGTATGAAACAAAATTCTATACTTGACTTCCATCCAATAATTAAGATTCTTAAAGACTGAATTTAGACTTGATTCCTTCACACAATTTGTATTCCTATGTCTCTAGTTTACACCAAATTAAAAATCATCTTGTTTGGACATCTGCACAAAAAGTTAGGCCCAAAATACTGAAACATGTCTCTGCAGGAAAAATGGAGTTCGCCACGGCAAACTTCTCCAGATACTCACTCCAAAGACCTTTTTTTTTCACTACATTTTCCATCTTTTCGCTTCCCCCCTTTCATATATAACCCTTCTTAACACTAAAACACATCTTCTACTTCATTTTCAAGCTCATTTCAACCCAATATCATTGACAAATACATCAAAATCTATCTTCGATCATTAAC
>JAOSBO010036493.1:0-11169 GCA_027563915.1 Erythroxylum rotundifolium | reverse complement strand
GAAAAAGAAGGCCAAAGAGAACATCAAAGGAAAGTGTTTCCACTGTGATGAGATGGGCCATTGGAAAAGAAACTATCCAGTCGACCTAGAGTCCCTCAAAAGCAAACAAACCATCGGTTTCCTAAGTTTGTTAGGAACTAGAAATGTGGTAGATTTATCTATTTCTTGGATATTAGATTCAGGAGCCACTGACTATTTTTGTAATTCGTTGTAGGGGTTCCAGTAAAGGAGAAGACTACCTAAAGGCTAGTTTCAAGTTAAGATAGTAGATGGGTCCTACGTTTCAGCAAAATCAGTGGTAGTAGTTATCTTGGATTTTCCTAGTGGTTATAGGTTATACTTGGAGGATGTTTATTACATGCCAATGATTGTAAGGAACATGGTTTCTGTTTTTGGTCTAATAAAATCTAGTTATTCCTTATATTTTGAAAAAGTTATTTCAATATATGAGAATAAGGATTTTATTTGTGATGCAATAATTAAACAGGGATTGTTCTTTATAGAACCTATGACAGGCTCACTAAAATGCACAGAATTCATAAAACCAAGACAATCCAATGTCTCTAGCATTAATTCAAAGTATCTGTGGCACTTTAGAATGGGTCATATCAATCAAACAAGACTTGATAGGTTAGTAAAGGATGGGATCCTTATGGGCTTGGATAGTGATCCATTACCCACCTGTCAATCTTGTGTTGTAATGTCCCAACTCATTAATCATATGACTATGGATAATTTAGATCCTAACATAATTACACCAGATAGGAATCTCAATATCATGATCTCATCATGATTTCCTTTATGCTATATAATGTATCAATGATTTCATTAATTCGATTTAAGATCATTATCAATTTATAAAGAACATGAATATCAAATTAATGAAAGTGCCTTTTGTTAATCATAAGGATTTATACAATAAGTGCTAAAGGCTATTCCCTTTAAAGCATTTCTCTAACACCCAATCTCCTAAGCACTTCCTTAATCCTCTCATACTAAGATGGGTTTCCTATTCCCTGGTTTTATTTACAGCTTCCCTTACAGTCTTTTACACTCATTTTCTTTTTGAAAATTCTTATTTAGGTTTTTAGTGTCCACTCCATTCTTTCCTTCTTGTTAAGATAGACTGGCATTCTCTATTATTCTTTTGATTTTCCTTCCTACTATTTTATTCTTTCCTTCCTTGAGTTACCATAAAGTAGCAAAATGGTCCAGGTCTCTATTAGGCTTCTTTTTGGATAAATGGTCAACATTTTCCTAACTAAATGCCTACACAAAAAAAACCTAGAAATCTTATGGATTGGTTGAATTAATTTTTTAAAATAAATTTACATTTAACTTTAGTACATAAGAAAAGGCTCAAAGGGTGTTAAATAATGGTCTTTGGCATTTCAATAATAGACCAATTTTCTTATATAAGTGGAAAACTAGAGAAGAACACTCTTAGTATATGAAGTTTAGAAAGATTCCTCTTTAGACCAATCTGTAACATTCGATTATATTACTGAACCACTAATAAGTTTAGATGGCAAGCTTTACCAGAAAACCAATGGGGAGAGTGGGAGATGCTTTAATGTATATAGTTTTGGGTTCAAAAAGCAGTTCAACAAGGAGAATTTTATAGATCTTTTTAATTATGAAAAGGAAAAAGAAATTGTAGACATGAAATAACAACAATTTGGGGTAACGAATGAACTAAAATATTGAATGAAATCTTCAATTCTTCATTAGTAGTCTTAGATATTACATAAACTGAACATTTGATCATTTCTTATAAAATTGAAGAGATCTAGCTAGGAGCTATAACTTGCATCAGGAGGCCATAGGTAATTTTACCCCTATAGTCAAGAGGAAAACTAGTAGAAATTTAAAGGGCCTAGTTTCCAAGTAACTTATAAAATGATTTTCCTACACTATAATGAGGGAGGGCTCAATAGCCCCAATAAAAAGCTTTTGTTAAAATATTACACTTCCTCATCAATCTTTTCCTTAATAGTTTTTGTTTTGGAGACCATGATTAGTAAAGATGGTCTTAAACATCTTAGCTTTTTAAAAGATAAATGGCCTATTTTTCTAACCATAATGCTCACTATTATAAAAGAATCGTGATTGTTTATGATCAAGAGAAACTAAGAGTTATAAATACTTTCATGACTGATCATCGATCCATTTAGATTTATTTCTTTTACACATAAATATCAACATAGAAGTCTCATTCATCTATGCTTCCAATTTTGATCCTTTGAAAGCTCTATCCTATAAAGGAACTTGTAAGATAAACATTCCATGATTCAGTCCCCATGGTTGGTAATAGGTTATCTCAACAAAATTCTCAATCCTTGTGAAGTAGAGGGCAATACTTGCATCAAGAACTTTTAAGTTAACCAAGAAAAGTGCACCTCAAGCATTAAATTAAATAATATCAAATATTAAGGTAATCATTTCATTTATAATAACAAGAAGTAATATCTGTAGTTTTTAAAATAGAAACTAGATAGAGTAATGGTTAATGCCAAAGGGCTCTTTAGTAATTTGGATAGTAAGTCATTGGTTAATGACCTCAATTCTTAGACCATTAACTAATTATTATTAGTGACTTAAATATTGGAGTGAAATTGAGCTTCTTTTTAGATTAACAATTACTTAACTTATAATCCAGGTTTCCATGATTTTTTTTAGGGACTTAATATGATTTTATGAGTCCAGATATGTAAACACCAATGATGTTATGGTAGGTTCGAAAGATAGACTTAAGAATAGTTAACACTCGATTTACTTAGATCTAATAAACCAACTAATTCAATAAGAAGGGAAGGAAAAGTGCAAGCTCATGTAAGGGTTATAGAGGTGTAATTTTCATTATTAAAGTAAAGATCAAAAGAGCAATGAATCTATGATGGGGGTAATAGTACTTCTTACTTACATAAAACTTTGCTTGCAAGGAAGAATCTTAATAGAATCACTTCCTTAGTTGTCTTCTTCCATGAGAAGCTCCTTTCTACTACTTTGAAACTATTTTTCCAGAGCTCTAGGAATTACTATCTAGATAAGTTCTTTGAGTTCCCTATTAACTTCTTTATCACTAAGAAAATTTCAGGAGAAAGTGTAGTTGATCTTGAGGCTTCAATCTCTCTCGATGATATTTAGAAAGCAATCTTCAGTCTAAAACCCAATAAATCATTATGGCAGGACTCAATGGAATTCTCTTTCAAAAATTATGGAATCTAATCAAAGATATAGTTATAGATACAATGTTAAGATTCTTCAATAGGGTTACTTCTTAAGGGAATTCATCATATGACTTATTCCCAAAATCTCAAATAATGTTACCTTATGGGACTTCAGGACAATCTCCTATTGTAACTTCATTTACTAGGCAATATCGAAGATACTTGCAATAAGAATGAAAAAGGTCATCTACCCCCTATAAATGATACATAGGTTGTATATATCAAAAGAAGAGATATAGGGGATAACATACTTCTAGGGTAGGAATTACTAAAAAATTATGGAAGGAAAAGCTCCCCTAAGTGTTATGCAATTGAAGTGGACTTTAAGAAAGCTTTTGACTCCATAAACGTGATCTTTGTCATCCATTCTCTATATCCATTTGGGTTTCCTATAAGATATATAAATTAGATACTAATAAGTGTAAATTGCATCATATTTTAGGCTTAGTTTGATATGTGTTTAACTATTAATTCAATCATTTAGTGTGCGTTTAGGTTAGAATTATATTGGTTTGTTAATTATTTATGTTTTAAGTTTTCAAGGGTTAAAACTAGTCTTTGAGCTTAAATATTATGTTTTTGAGCTACCTTGATGTGTTTGATAGTGTTTCAAGGTCAACAACATCAAAGAAAGGACTTTTCCTTAGTTTTATTCTTGGATGTGCTACAATTGCTTAGTACTTAGTTTTTCCATGAATGATTTTTAATTTAATTTATTGATTGAATTAATTTCTCATTTTTAGTTCATGCAATTTGAACTTCTATATTGTTTTTTGGCCTTAGATTTCAAGGTTAGATTATCCATCCTCGTGGTATTCACCTTAGGTACTACGGTAACGAATTGTGTGCGTTTAGGAATTAGCGAGGGTTATTTACTAAAATTTACACACACCAAAACTCAATTAGATACAACATGTCTCATAATATTTTACTATAGCATTTTCGTAAATGATTCCTAAACTTTAATAGGGTAAGAGGCATTAGGAAAGCGGATCCTTTATTTTCTTACCTATTTGCTAGGTACTCTTAAAACAAATTAAAGATTGCATTAGTTTGGAAAGAAATATCAAGTATCATAAGAAATAAGAGACATTGGAAATTCATAGCTTAGCATTTATAGATGAGTTCTTGTTTTTATTTGGTGTAGATGACCATTCTATAATGGCCTTGAAAAATGCATTAGAAACGTTTAAAACTATCTCTAGTTTATCTATAAACACGAAGAAAAGTTAAATTTCCATTTACTTTTCTGTAGCTTATCTTACTAATTGGTTTTCATCTATTATAAGCCTCGAAGAGAAGGATACGCCTTTCACTTATTTTTGAATTCTAGGATCTCATAAGAAACTAACTTATTTTGAGTTCTTATCTCTAATCATTATAGTTAAGTAAATAATTAATAAATACTGTAGTAGATCTTTGTCCTTTGTAGGAAGAGTTCAATTGATCAACGTTAAACTCACTGTATATTCACTAGGCAACTTATATTGCTCTCCCTACACCTCTAATTAAGACTATAGAGAATTTGTTTAGAAATTTCATACAGGCAAGCACTTCGAACTCTTCTTATGTGGCCAAAGTATTATGGAAAGTTGTGTGTCAACAAAAGGTAAAAGGAGGCCTTAGGGTAATTCCTTTTAAGTTTAATAACAAAACACTTGTGATAAAGAGGACATAAAGGTTTTTAAATAACAAACAATCATTGTAGATATGGTGGATTCACTTTTTTCACTTAAATCAACATAGTTTGTTGACATGTTAACCGAGGTATGATTTCTAATAGAAAATGCTACATTTATTGAAGTTAAGAGGAAAAGAGAGGGAACATATTAGACTCAAACTAGGGGTTGGTTCTAGAGCTAAATTCTATAATGATAATTAGAGTGCTTAGGAATGATTTATTTTACTAAATGAGAATAAACATACCATTAGATGCCATTTTTAAATAAGCGATCTTTGATAATGAATGTAAACCTTAATTAGAAAACCAAAGATAGTTATTAGTGCTCTTATAAAGGAGGCTAGATGCTTCAAGCTTAGGGGATTTTATTCAATAGGAAAGTAATTCCATAAGTGCCTTTACCAATAGGCCATATAAAGAAACTCTAAAGAATAGGAACCTAGAAGTCCCCTAGTCCAAACTCATATATTTTCCTTAGGCAGTTACAAAAATATGCTTCTTATTATGGCTTGCCATTTATGATAGACTCTCTACTAAAGATAGGATGATTGGATTTACAACCACCACCAAATGTATTCTTTGTTCCATTACATCTAAAATACATTCTAACCTCTTTTTCAATTATAAGTTCACTAATTAGATATATAGTAGGCTATATAATCTTTTCGTTATAGCCTGCCCTATAACAACCTCGCAAGAAAACATAAGTTTGATCTTACAAAAGGGGTGGAATGATAGTAAAGGGCTATTACTTCTAAAGATTATTTTTGTTGACTTATGTACTATAGAGGGAAAGAAATTTGTGTTTGTTCGGGAATCAAAGAAGATGATAAGGGGGCCTTCTTCAAGGGTCCATTTATTAGATGAGGGTGCATACAATGATTATTAATCAAGATATGTGAGATGAATTATCTATTTAAAGTAGGTTATCTCTTGACAAGTCCTTTTAAAATACAACGAGTTTGAACTAAAATGGCTTTGAGTTAAGACGTTTAGATATCTTTCATTTCCCTTATAGATCATATATTATTTGAGTATTAACACATTTAATTTTTATAGTAGTAGTAATAATAATAATAATAGTAGTAGTAGTAATAGTAGTAGTAGTAGTAATAGCAGCAGCAGCAGTAGTAGTAGTAGTAGTAATAATAATAATAATAATAAATTTAAACTTAGAAGCTCACAAACCTTTGATATCTAAACTAATCTTCCTATCTTTCAAAAAATTGAACTTAGGGAAATGCTTTACAACTTCATATATATATATAAAGTTTATTTAATTTAGCCTTTCATGCATATTATAACTATATCTGATAGAAAAGTATCCCATGATCCTGAATCGATCTTATAAAATCGATCTTATAACTAGTTATAAGATCGATTCAAGATCATAGGATACTTTTCTATCAGATAGGAAGGGTTGTTGCATAAAATTTGTAACACACCACTACCATAGAGTACATATCAAAACATCTAGAGGACATTCAAGTACATATCCTATGATATGGCATGATAGAGTAGTCATGTCCTCTTATATGGTATCATAAAGAATAATACAATACTTAAAAATAACTATTACTCTTCATTTCATTGCAAACATGAATTACACTGTAGTCATCGAAACAAATATTTACATTACCAAAACATTTTAAAGTATACAAACTTTTATACAAAAGTTCTACATAACATAAGTAAATTACATAAAACAGTCTACTATTCCTTAGACGTCAGTTGATAAACCTTTGAGCCATTTCTTAATCTAAAATTGTTCTTCTAGCATAACTTAGGAACTAGGTCTCCTCTCTCGTACCTGAAAAGTCACATTGCAATTTTGATGAGTTTTTCAAACTCAGTAAGCTAACCATCATCGATGGACTGACTCACATCAAATACATAAATATGTCACATATAACCGAATTTGCAACATTCCTTATCTCAATAAGACATAATGACTATCACACATTGCACATACTCTTTCAGTTCTTATATATCCCAATCAATCATATTAATATAAATTACTCAAATGTAGTATATCACTTTATCATCACAACTTCATAAATGCATTCTTAATCATAAATGTAAAAATACAGATGCATATGAGACTCCACTTTTGTTATTATTTGTTGTGATCGAGGGCCTACAAAAACACATAAAGATATTAACCCGTATTGTGTTCAATCAGATGCAGAAATCACTGAGCATAGCTCTACATGCAAAATTCTAAGCTTAAAGCTCTTTTAGACTGGTCACTCTAGTCAAATACCTTTATCTAATCATCCATTTAATGTAACGCACCAAATCACAGAATATGCCATAAATAACATTTACTTACAATGCACAAGCAAATTCTCATATTCGTCAGACCTAAGTATGAAATTTAATAATTATGTTAAGTATTTAGATATCTTTAAGAATCCAAAAGTAAACAAATCACTTCCAATACATTCCTAACTATCAAACTCCTCGAACTATTAACGTCAAGAAATATCACTACCACAATCAGATTATTAAAAGTTCAATAATTGGAAGTTAAACAAAATTAAATCAATCATAGTGAGAACATCTATGTTACTCACATTACGATCTAGTGTACACTATTTGTTGGGCCCCGAACTATATATTTTTTTGTAAGCATGATTCGAATAGATTTTATGGTATTGTTGGATAACTCATGGTAATCGGAGTTTACTATTATGTCGAGTTTAGGAGGATTTATTTGATAGATTGATAGAAATTTGAAGGATTAAGTGGAAAAATTAAGATTAAGTTAGAATATAGCACGATGTAAGTCAAATTGAAAAGTTTAGAATGCATAAGGGTATTTTTGGAAGATGACTTAAGGTTAGAAGCACTAATGCATTAAGGAGGGGTAAGGTGGGCTTTCCTCACTCATTAAGGGTAGAATGGGAAGAGGGAGATTGACTAGTAAATAAGAAGATCTAAAAACATGAATGAAGGAAAAAAGGAGAGGAAATCAAAAAGGAAGAGAGAGAAAGAGGAAGAGGGGTTTCGGTGGAGCCAAAAAGAATAGAGCTTTGAACTAGGTCACGAAATTTCTTAGTCCTAACGAGAGAATTTGAGGTTACTCATGAAGGGGAAAAGAAAGAGGAAGGGAAGAGCTATCTTAGAGTTAAGAATCTCACTAGTTGGTGAAGATTCAAGGTAAGTTCGATTTTAAAAATGTCTTGGAGTTTGAAGGGTGTTTGGTTCAAAGAGTTGGCAAATGCATGGGTTTAAGTATTTTAAGGTCAATTTCTTGTTTGATTTTATGGGTTCTCAAATTAAATTCCTATTGAATGAGAACTTGGTTTATTAAAGGAAGCCAAACATGTCCGATCCAAGGCGAAGAAGACAACATTGAATTTGGATTGTCAAGTGTCTTAGGTGGGTAAAGTATTTATGGTTATTATGTGATTGGGCAATTCCTTGCCTATGTGTGGGTACGTGTTTATATGATATTGACATGTTTAAAAGTGTAATAATTGTTAATGTTCGAAATTTGCTTGAATTCATTGTGATAATGCTATGACTTGAAAAGTTATAACTTTTGGCATAGAATGAAAAGAAGAAAAGTATGAGAAGATGGAAATGCATGGAAATAAATATATGCTTTGTTTAGGCAAGAGTGGAAATGTTCCGTTAAGTCACATGCACGTCGACGTAAAGCCTTCTCTTGACTGCTCACTTATGGCCAACGAGATCCGAAAATGGACTCATTTTGTTCATGGAGTAAACCATGGGTTTCTCTGTCTTGTTCACAGAACCCTCGAGCCAATTATTTGTGCATTCATATTTTGAGCATGTAAAATGTGTGTTGTGATGTTAAGATTTGACAATTGTATCTCATGTGATGATGTTTTAAACCTGATTAAGATGCCAAAATAGTTGTAAATTTATCTATATATACGTATGTGTGATTGTGTGGCTCATTGCCAATGGCTATAAATATTTTAGCCACTGAGTCATGTAGCTCACCCTCAATTTTCCCTCCTCAGGTGTAAGTAGAGAGGACACGTGATCTTGCAAGGCATTCGGACTCAAGGATAGATATAAGACTTTTGCTTCTAGTTAGTGTTTTTGGATAGCTTTGTAAGCATGTCAAACACAAGCATCTTCTGTATTCTGTTTTAAGTTATTGTGTATGTTGGCTTGTAATAAACTCGCATTATATTTCAAAACGAAAAGGGTGAATTTGAATTTCTTTTTGAGTATGTTTCTGTTAGTTAAAAACTTGAAGGAAAATGAATTGTGTATGTACCTAATTCTCAATTGCTGATTTGCCTAGAGTTGTTAGTACAGAAATGACAGGATAGAATTGGAGGGATGGTGTTTTGAATGAAAAGGAAGGATTATCGTCTGTGATGATGTCACGGATAGACGCAGAGGAGAAATCAAAGATGATAGAGAAGTAAAAGTAAGACGATAAAACACAGACGAATTGAATCATCTGTGATGACATCATATATAGTTGAAAAAAGTAAGACAACAGGACATAGACGATAAAGAAGTAAAAGTAAGACGATAGGGCACAGACGATAAGGAAGTAAAAGTAAGATGATAGGACATAGACGTTAAGGAAGTAAAAGTAAGACGATAGGACACAGACGATAAGGAAGTAAAAGTAAGACGATAGGACACAAACTATAAGGAAGTAAAAGCAAGACGATAGGACATAGACGGTAGGGAAGTAAAAGTAAGACGATAAAACAATCTGTGTTATGTACGAGGAAAAAGTGAGAGGATAGAACGTAGACGAAGGACAGACGATAGACGTCAAACACAAATGCAAGAAAGTCAAACGCAGACGATAAGCATAACATAGAAGTTAAGGAGTTGTGCTAAATGGCTCGAAGGATGTACATATGAAAATTTTGGAATCACCAATGCTATTGGTTGATTTGTTTGGACTGGATTAAATTTTGCCAAAAAAGGGGCATTAGGGAATGACAGTATTTTGTGTGAAAAAGTTAGGTACCCGAATTTGCATCATGTAAGGCTCCGGGAACGAGGTCCCACATCTTTTTGGTATCAGAGCCTAGGTTTTTCCTAGGCATAGGATGCATAGTAGGAAAATCTGTTTTGTTATGTGATTAATTGTTTTCTTTGTTAATTTGATTTGATTGCATTAAATGACATGCATACATGTAGAAAATAAGATTAAAAAGAATCGTAAGCTAATCGTTAGTGTTTATTATTGAAGGAGTAGAATGCCACCTCATAGAAGGATATGAGGATTTTTGCAAGGATCCATTGCAACTGACTCTCCAACAAGAGAGGAGAGTACCGATGAGTCTGTAGCCCCAGGAAATGCTGAGGCTTTTATAGGGCACAGTAATGAGTCCTCTTAGTCCCCAGCAAGGGAGTCACTTGTTCTACAAGAGCAATTGCCTTCATTAGATCCGAGAATGTTCCAGGCCTTCACTCAGGTGTTTGTCCATGCTATGGGACAAATAACACAATCTTCTATTTTGGCCCCAGTTAAGAAGGGAAAACAATTTGATAAGTTAAGGAAGTATGGAGTAGTGGACTTCTATGGAACCACAGATCTAGAAGAAGCTGAAAATCGGTTGAGAAAGACCGACAGAATACTGGATCAGATGGAGTGTGAGGGTGATGAGAAGGTTATGTATGCTGCTAGTTTATTATAGGGGGATGCTTTGCACTGGTAGGAGAGTGTGCCAGGAAGCCAGATGAGACCTCCATTGTTGGTATGGGAGGACTTCTTGGCTATTTTTAAGAAGAAGTATTTGTCTAAAGTTTACATTTAGCAGAAGCAGAGGGCGTTTATGAGTCTCACCCAGAAGGAGATGACAGTGAGTGAGTATGAGCAGCGATTTACACAATTAGCCCGCTATACAGTGGAGATGATGCTGAGTGAAGCGGCTAAATGTCATCGGTTTGAATCAGGATTGCACTTAGCCATCAGAGAAAAAGTAGTGGTACAGAATTTCTGTGATTTTCAGCAGCTGGTTGAAGCGACACTAAGGGTTGAAAATATGGAGAACATAAAGAGTGCTGTGAATAAAAAGAGAAAAGGGGGAGAACAGTTCAAGAGGGGAGGCAGTGCTCCTATGCTAGAGAGGAGTGCCAAGACCTTACCTGCACAGTCTGAGGGGAGGAGCACTGGAGCAAGTAGGTCTACACAGATGAGAACTGTCTCACATCAAGCCTCAATGGTTGAAGGCAGTAGGAGGGGAGATGGGGATAAGCCACCCATTCCTAAGTGTGAGCACTGTGGGAGGTTTCATAAGGGGGAGT
>JAOSBO010036456.1:0-11171 GCA_027563915.1 Erythroxylum rotundifolium | reverse complement strand
TGATATCACTATAAACTCTTTATTTGAGTGAATGTTCCCTAATACATGTTTCAATTAATAATTTCAACATGCAGACATTGGATTAATACTCTGTAAAAATCCATTTCTATCAAATCAAGAATTATAATGAAACACATACGAGTTCACCACTCATCAAGATTGTGGTTCATAATAAGCGAATGCTTAAGTTAAATGTTTTAAGATTAAAGTAACGGCCACTTTATTCTTGAAAGCATACTTGATTCCAGGTTCATTTAATAATGTCATTATCGATAGTCAACTACTATCATGATATGAAACTCATCATTCCCTTGAAATAAACTCCTTTACTTACACGGAGATAAATCGTAACACTACAGTCTAAACTATAATCAAGCAACCAACTTGATTATTCAACTGTGAATCCATTAATTTAGATTCTAATAATATACATGTATCCCTACGTCTTTATGTATATGTATATTACTTACAAAAGAATCTTGGTACCTTATAACTAGATATATAATGCTCATTAAAACCAAACTCTTTTATTTTATTAATAATAAATATTTCCATTACAAAACTGTAACTGAAGAAGATTAAGGTACATGTAAATACACTTGCTTTCCAGGGCACTATATATACATAATTCCAACATCTCTCATATTCATCTTCTTCATTTCTTCTTCTCCATTTACGATTCTTGCTCTCTACATTCACAACCTTGATTTTTGTTGACAATAAAACCACCTACTTCAAGATCCTTGTTGTCCTCTTCATCTTGCTACAAAATGAACCAAATAACTCCTCGAATGATGATAATTGTATGAAGATGGAAAACTAGGGTTGAGTGTAAGTTGAAGATCTTGAAGCTTAATCAAGTAAGTAGCTGTAAGGTCCCAAAATATACCTTAGATGAAATGTTACATATTTATGAAAGTACATGTATAATATGAGTTAAAATTGTACTATGATGTCCTCTTCATCTTGCTACAAAATGAACCAAATAACTCCTTGAATGATGATAATTGTATGAAGATGGAAAACTAGGGTTGAATGTGGGTTGAAGATCTTGAAGCTTAATCAAGTAAGTAGTTGTAAGGTCCCAAAATATACCTTAGATGAAATGTTACATATTTATAAAAGTACATGTATAATAAGAGTTAAAATTGTACTATGATTTGAAAATGAAAGGCATGTGACTTGAATTTTGGTATTGATGGACCATAATTAGTGAATTAGAATTAATTAAAGCCATTAGAGAATTGAGGTATTTAAATGTACATTTGGAGTAGGAAAAATGGTCAAGAGACAAGTTAAGTTGGTATATGAAAAATTAAAATGACTAAGCCTGTGAGTTATTGACATTTGACATAGCTAATGTATTGATATTTGGTAACATTGGTTGAGTGATAAGTGACCTGCGTAAGTTATTCCACTTAGCAACATTCATTAAGTAATAGATGGCTTCATGTAAGTGTAACAATTAGCAGCTTAAATGTAGGACATATGTGAGACATGAAAAGGAGACATATTCCTTATGGTGGGAGTGTCAACTAGCATCCAAAGGTGGTGAATCATCATTGTTTCAGCCCCCTTTCTTCCTTACTCTCCACCGAAACTCTCTCTTCACTACTTCTGGAATTTTGTTTGATTTTGGGTCATCAATGCTTAAGAATCTATGCTTGATACTACATCAAGACAGCTACTTTATACTACCATCTATGTTATCATCTTAGTGTTAAGATCAACCTACGTCTACCTTGATTTTGGAAGTGTGTTGGTTGTATGAAGGGGTTGGAATAGTTGGTTCTTTGAAGTAAGAATTTACAGTTAATGAGATAAGGGAGTACTAAACTTGGTATCATGATAGAACATGTATTGTTTTATATTTGAAGTGGATAAAATGTGTTCTGAATTAATGAAGAATTGTGATTAGAAATTTGATGCATGTCGGATACTTATTAGAAGGAGTGGTTCCATATAATAGACGTCGGTATTTCAGCTATATCTTGACCTGTACATATCAAAATGGGATGATTTTAAATTTGGAATAAACTAGATACATTTATCTACAACTTTCATGAAGGATCGAATTTGAATTATGTCAATAAGTTTGAAATTAAGCTTGAAGTTGATTTTTGTTTGTTGTCCAAAATTGAGAACAGTCTGTAGTATTTTAGGTATAACTCTCGGCATAATGAACCAAATTGAATTAACTTTATTTCTTTTGAAACTTAAAACATAGAGGAACATTTATTTAGAAGAACATATTGTCTAACAATGTCATTTTCTAGGTTAGAATAGTCATTCAAAATTGATCCAAAATCTGTCATGTGAAAACAACTGTTTGAAGGTTTCGGGTCACTTATCCCAAAATTGTGTGAAATGATTAGGACGATGAAAAAAATGGGGTTTTGTACAATTGATGAACTGTATAAGGTTAATTTAATCTATTTGGTACAATAGCACTTAAATGGACTTGTTTAAGGTGTGTTTGAACTTACATTGTAATTGAGTACCAGTTAGTTTAATTATGCATTATAAATTCAGATGAAAACGTAAAAGATGTATGGTTTATTGTAACATCCCATTATCCCATGATCAGGGTTAGAAACCTAGGATATTGGACATAGGAATTTATTAAGAATGTAGAAGTGCATTTCATGCATCATATGACATAAACATACGCGTGAATAATGTCGACGTTCATTAAAATAATTATACATGCATTCATTGACATTTTCCGAGTATAAGAGATTTTAATGCGATTAAAATGTGCATTGTGGATTATTTGTCTTAAAATTTGAATTGATATGTATTAAACTTAATTTCACATTTTTGGTGACATTTTAGATGTTTCGAAATTTCTGAAAATTTGGGGTATTTTGGACTAAGAATAATATATAAATAAGAGACAAATGGAAGTATGACAATTGGATTTGTAATTAATTAACCAATGGACTAATTATGGAGTGACAAATGGACTAACTAATGTGTGATATGTGGACCAATATCTAAATGACATTTGGCAGCCTTTCATGATGACAAATGCAAGACATGCATTGGAGATAGGTGGCAAAGAAAAATTAAGACACCTACGTCATGTTTTGGTAAGGAAATTTCAACAGTCCTCTTGCTTACTTACTTCACTGAATTTCTCCATCAACAAACCTCCCTTCTTGCTCATCCATCATTGAATCCTAGCTTGTTCATATATCTTTGGTGTTTGCTTAATACAACTTGCAAATTCTTTAGCCATTTTGTGGTTTTTGATTGTTACTGAATCCTTGTGTTTTTCCATCCACTAAAAATCTCTTATTTGCACTCTCCAATTCTGGAATTTTTTCTGAATATCAAGGAAGTTATGCTTTAAGTTTTATGGTAGTGTAAATGACATTTAGATGAGGTTTTAATGTTTGTAAATGGATGCATGCGTGAGTTGTGTATGTTTTCATGCTTGTGGATTGATGCATACGTGAATAGTGTGGCTGCATGTGTAGGTGGTGAAGGAAGAAGCAAATTCGGTAATATGATTAACAAGATGAAGGATTATGGTAATTGGAGTTAAATGAAGAGTAATGAAATGCAGAAAATGTAATATGGAAAAATATGGAATTAGGTTCTGGTTTTAAGCGATGATCATTCATGAATTTGTGAATTACAGTTAAATAATTCTAAACTGAATATTTATGTTTAACTGAATCATCAACTTGAGATAATAGAGAAATGATCATAGTTTTGGCAATAAAGTGTGCTGAAGTGAGTTATATGTAGTATTTTTCTAAACATACATCTGTGTTTTGGACATATCTTGATTTATGAATATCAAAACTCTATGGATTTTGATCTATATTAAACTATAGACATGTGGCTACATTTTTTCTGGAGGAATAAATTTTAATTCTATCCTTAAGGGTCTTGAAATTTGGTTGGAAGTTTAAAACTGTGTACTGTCGACTTATGAGAATAGTCTGTATTATTTTGGTTATAACTTGCTTAATACTAAACCAAAATGCATGAATTTGATGTCATTAGAAACTTAAGACATTGTAGAATATTTTCATAGAAGAAATTTTTGCCTAAATACCTCATTGTCTAGGTTATAATGGTCATATAAAACTAACCCAAAAATCTATCTTAAGAACATAAAAAATGTGTATAATGTATGGATGAATGAGCATTGAAGAACATAGGGTATCTATGAATGTGAATTGGGTGAATGTATAAGTATACTAGAAATTTTTAGTGAGAATAAAGAGAAATTGAAGTACGAGTGATAAGATATGCATAGATGTGTTAGATATAACTTGTAGGAGTGGGAAATCTAGAAGTTGACTCGTAAATGTTTGTTAGGCGGACATTCTTTAGAATTTCAGTGTTCCAGCCCAGTTCATGTCTATTTGGAGGGACATACATGTCAGTTGGTCGGATATTCTCAAGACATTTACATAAATGTGCAATTTTAACCCTTTAGAAAAAAAATCTCTCTTTGGGATCTTCATAGAAGTTGTCGAACTCGAAATCCTCTTCGAAATTCTACTTGAATGACCTTAATCTGGCATCGACAGTGAAAGTTATGCCTATTGTTCCAAATCATGTACATATATGAATTTTTGACTTGTCAATGCTTTCCTATGATATAATTAGGCTTGAATAGGATCTTGAATGAACCTAGTGGTTGAGGAATGGGGTTATTGAAGTAAGGAAAATGTATTAGGTATTAAAGAATGATTTAAAGATGTTGGTAATTGATTATAAGACGCATATTAAGGAAATGTACCTGGGATTGTCATTCAGCACGTGTTGTACATAATCCATATATACTTATATGCATAAATGAGTACTTATATAATTGTGCAAAGTAGTAATGTATGTAAATGTATGTGTTGCATGATATAGAGGGGCAATTAGAGCGACCACTTCCAGACGTTGTTGGAACTTCGAGGCAATAAGTTATCTGGACCAAACTATGAGTAACCTAAGATGGTCTCACCTTGATTCTTTGTTTGATTATGAATTTAATTACTATTTGATATAATTGTGATATTACTGATTCCAAACAACTGAATGTCTAAGGAATTCAATATTCGAGACTGTATTGGGAGTGCTCCTTTAATGTGAATGTCGTTGACTAAATGTGTTCTTAACTTATATGTTGAATGGACTAAGTTCGAAGATTATTGTGAATGAGAAATGTGAATGTGAATGCAGTGGACTGAATATGATGATCGAAAATGTGAAATGCATTTATTCGATGAATACATGAAATATAAATGTAGTTATGACTGGAGTTGCTAATGAAAAAGAGCTTAAGGCTTGGACATCTGTGGTAAGACCCTATGGCTTAATTTGTATGATAGAGCTCGGTATCCATAACGGATACGGGACAGTATGATAGAGCCTGGTATCTATAACGAATACAAGATAGTTAAAAAGACACTTGGTTATAACAATGTAATAAATGAAATTGAGTCTCATAAACATTGCATACATATGATATGAATAAATTGAGCAATTGAAATGTTTTGAGGACTTTTATTGTATGAAAGTTTTGAATGCTTATCGATGAATATGTTATGCTTGATCGTAATGAAATGATAAACTGAATGGATTTTGAAATTTGACAATTGTGAACAAAGTGCTTTGTGATATTATATGATGGTAATTGAGATGTGAATTATATGATAACATAAATTGTGTGTTGCATGACAAAGGTGAACCATCAATGATGGTTACTCAACTGAGTTCGCAAAACTCAACCAAATTACAACGTTGGCATTTTCAAGCTCGAGAGAGTGACGACTTAGCTTCTAAGACTGCTTAGAAGAAATTTTGTACAACTTTTGGATAGAGGACATGACTCAAAGGTCAGTCAACTGGGATTAAAGGATTATTTTTTATTTTTTTTTAATCCTCATGTATGTAGCATACTTGTAGAAAGAGTTGTGGACTATAATAGGTTGATATTGTGTAAACCTGGATGATGGATATAAACTACATTGTAAATTATGGTTTATGAAAGGAAATGAGAAAATTTTGGATTTTAGTTATTGTGTTATTTATGTTTATTAATTATGATGCCATGCGATATAGTGAAAGTGAAATAGTTAGCACGCCAATTCTGTCAGGCATGTGCACGTGCATCCGAAGGTCCTACAAACACGTGTCAGATAGGAGCGAGGTGTCATAGCTTGTGGTGTCAAAGCATGGTTAGCATCCATAGGGATATGTAGAAATGTTATGCATGAAATATTGTGAAAATTTTTTATGGTAATCGAATTTATTGTCTATTATACGTCATCCGCTATAGGTGATCAAGTGGACAATCAACTGACTTAGGATCAGAAAGAGTCAATAGAGAGTTGTCTATGTCTCGACCTAAGGGAATGCCTCTAAGACTTCTCGAGAGAAGGCAAAGGAGGTACGATAAACTACGAAAGCAGGGGACTATGGATTGCTATAGAAATACAGAACTTGCCGAGGCTGAGGGATGGCTAGAAATAATAGAGAGGATCTTTGACCAGATGGATTGTGAGTCAGATAAAAGGTTCGACTATGATGTGTCTTTACTACAAGGCCCAGCTTACCAATGGTTGAAAATTGCTCCAGGCAGTACCATCAGGCCTTGTAATTTGAGATAGGAAGACTTCTTGAGGGTCTTCAAGGAGAATTACATACCCAAGATCTATATGGACAGAAAGATTAATGAATTTCTAAAACTGAAGTAAGGTAGTTTGTCTGTGGCAGAGTATAAGGTTAAATTTAATAAGTTGATGGGATATGCTACTACCTTGATTCCTACTAAGGAAGAAAAGTAAAAGAGATTTGAAGCTGTACTAAACATGGAAATTCAGACGAGGTTAGCCATTTCTAACTTGGGTAGTTTTACGGAACTACAAACTACCTCAATCCACGTCGAGCAGTTGTTGAAGGACAGTCAGTATAAATATAGATCAGAGTCTAGACAGAAGAGACCCAGTGAATCTTAGGGTGGTTCTGGCAGAAGGTTCAGCAAGCGTCAGAATTGAGCTTTCAGGCCACCGATTGGATCAAGACAGTCGAGGTTCAGACAGAGGGGTATTTTTGTTCAGTATGGCAATAGTATAGGTGCAATATTAGGTCAATTAGAAACATATGAGCATTATGGGAAGAAGTACAGTGGTGAATGCTAGAAGTTGACAGGAGCCTAACTTCGACGTTGTTCATTTGATCATCAGGCCAGGGACTGTTATGTTGTGTTCAGAGCACAGTCTAGTAGGAGAGGAAGTATGGCGATAGAAACTACAGTTCAGCAAAGCCGAGCCAGTAGGTCTGGGCAGAGAGGCTTGGCAGATGCCGAACGAGTTCTGGGAGTGCTACTGGTAGGACTAAGGTACGAAGCAATTAACCACAATCTCAGGCCCCGAGTCCATCCTATGATGAGACAAGAGGCTCAAGACTCTCTAGATCTCGTTACAGGTTTGTTATTAAGATTTACATTTGAGGTTTATACGCTGCTAAATCTTGGATCTACGCATTCTTTTATCGCACCATATATCGCATCTAATTTGTAGCACCCCACTACCATAGAGTACGTATCAAAACACCCTGAGGCCATTCCAGTAGATACCCTATAATAATGAAGTGTTAGAGCACTCACAACTCTCAGTTAATCATGGCATCATCATTCTTTATCCTCTTATAAGACATCATATTTTAAAACCAATTTTCTCTTTTCATTTCATAAAAACTTAATTTACAATACAACTTTCAATATCCATACATGTATATTGAAAGTTTCCAATATAATCTGAGTACATACATTTTCAAGCCTAATACAAAAGTACTCTACATGAAAGAGGAATTATACAAAAAGATCTACCTAATCTTCCAATCTTAGCTGACTGACCTTTAAGCCATTTTTTCTTTTTCCCTAAAAGTGCAAGACTATACTTCTTTTAGCATCTCTTAGTAGCTAAATTCATCTCTCGATCTTGAAAAATTAACGTTGCAATTTTGGTGAGTTTTTGTAAATTCAATGAGGTAACCATCATCAATGGTTCTCTCTATTCATGCAACACATCACACATATAATTCACATCTTTACATTTTGCATAAATTATCGCATGTCACATTCTCACTTAAGGGTAAGACAATTTTGCATTTCAAACAATCAAACATATTTATTAAAAAGTATATGAAATGCTCATGTGACTCTTTTCCAATTATTACATTGTTGTGACCGAGTGCCTAAATTGTCCCGTATCTATTGTGGATACCGGTCTCATTTATACTATCCCTTATCCGTTGGGGATACAGAGCTCATTTTATATAGTGAGCCTTTGGCTCTTAATCACATTTGGAGCTTTAAGCTCATTTTCGGTTGCAAATTAGGTCACAACTCTCATTATCTGATCATGGATTCATATATGAAATGCATCCCTCATAATCAATCAATCATGTCGAGAAGCATTTAGTTAGTTACATTCACATACAAGTAGCACTTCAATATCATATTCATGCATCTAGTCTCGGACCTTCATTGTCCAGCATAATCAAATGACATTCATATCATCATTCAAAACATATTATAACGCAAACAATTAATTGCGTGAAACCGTCTAGGTTACTCACCAATTGCTCCCGAAGTTATTCCATTGAAGTTCCGGCAATGTTTGGATGTTGACATTCCAATTGCTCCTCTATATCAAGTAATATACACATATCACACTTTTTCACAATTATAACTGTTTATTAATTCACATATATGTATATGAAATATGCACAATGCATGTTCAATGACATTCTTGGGTATTTTTCCTCGATTCTCGTTACATCATCCATCATATATAAAAACTCTCCTAAGTATAATTGGTACTTAGGTTTACATGTAACATGCCATTACCTTTAGGAGGTTAGAATAGTAAATATGAGTGATTAATGAGAGCTTAGAAATGCATTTTTCATGCTTATGCATAATATGCCATACACATACATATGAATAGTGAATTTTTCGACACATGGAAATAATTGTACATGCATTCATGAATAATTCCGAGTATAATTGGATTGAGTTGTGATTTTTGGAAATTTAGTGAATTTTGAATCTAATTATGTTGAAAATATTATTGGTTAGTAGAATTGTGAGATTTGTGAATTTTGGTGAATTTAGGAATAAATTTTGGAAAAAATAGAAAACAGGAAAAAAGAAATCAAAAGAACATTTGGAGATAGTTGGATTGTAAAGATGAGAGTTAAGGGAGTTAGGTTCAAAAGAAACTAAGTTAGAGCTTAGGTATTAGGAAAGTAACAAGCGTCACTTAGTTAAGTTGCTTTTATAATTTGTTAGAAGTAAGTTTGAGTTAGCCGAGAGTTAAAAAGGGGTTGTTATTTTTCCTAAGTTCTTTCCTTATTATCACCTTCTTCGAATTTTCTTCAAACACGTAGAGTTTTCCATCACAATCCTTCAGAGGGATTCCTTTACTTTTACTTTTTCCTAAACCAACCCCACCTTGCAAGTGGTTTCTTCTACCTTAAGAAAAACCAGAAGTTGGTTAGTGTTCATAGTGGCTGACGTAATTTTGTATGGAGTTAGGGCTTGAAGATAGTTGAAGCTTTTGGAGTCTTCAACAAGTAAGTAGTGAATAACTTTGTTAGAGTTGTGGATTCTTTTTAAAATAAATTGATAAATTTACTATTAGTTGCATGGATCATGGCATTTACGTATATATGTTTATGAATACTGTGTTGATGGATGAAAAATTTGGTCATGGTGTTAATTTAGTTTTTGATGGAATGTTAGTGATCAGGTGTTGTGGAAATGGTTTTTAGAGTTGAAATAGCAACGAAATGATGTATAGGATTAGTGTAGAAAATTAGATTAAAAAAAAGTGCACATGCTCTATTTCTTCACTGTGTATGCATGAAAATATATAAGTGTATACGTGAGTTGATGAATTCTTTAGAGATGATCAAGAAAATGGTTTTTGAGTTAAAGGATAGTTGTAAAATGATGGTCTGAGATGGGAATGAGTGTTTAAATGGAAGTTGAGAGGAAACATGAAGATTGAGAATGAAAGTTGGAAATGCAGAAAGTTGGCAGAGCATGAATAAGTAGAACATGAATTTTTGGCTTTTGATGGTTCTTAACTAAATTTGCATTTTTTTGGAGTAGTATGAATTTATGGTGAATGAGTTGATAGAAATGGAGAAAAAAACTAGAAATAAAAATTTGAAGCGTTGGGTTTTAGAGAATGAAGTCTAGAATTTCTGGGAATGAATAGTAAGAGAGAGAGAGTTGAATTTTTGATCTGAAACTTCCATGAGTTTTTTGCACTAATATAGAGAGATTTTGACAAAGTTGTCTTCATGAAAGTTGTAGATATTTCTTTAAGCTTTCCATTATTAAAAGTTTGTAAATTTTGGAGTTCTGGATCAAAAGTTATGGAGGTTTGAAGTTGAGATGTCAGCGGAGAAGATGAAGTAGAGTTGCTCACTTTTGAAGTTAGGAAATTTGCACGGTGATTTTGCTGGTTTAACTAAAGGGTTGACTCACCCTGAACAACTTTCATTCTTTTGACCATAACTTCTTCTCTAGATCTCCAAATGATCTGATTCCTTAACCAATTGATTCTTAACACGCTGGTCTATCCCTCCATAAGCTTTTGTAGCATTCTAAATTTAATTGAGAAATATTGATCAAATCAAAGTGTGGAATCTGTTGGAACAGCGAAATAGGATTTTCTTCCTGAACACCCTTCGGTATTTTGATTATATCTGCATCTATAGGATTCCAAATGTGACGCTTTTTAATTTGGAGTAAATTAGAGAAGTAGGGATACAAATAATATGCAGAATTCGAATTGTGATTCAGTCTCTAAGATGTTTAATTTCTAGATGAAAATATTGCATAGCATACTGTTTTTGAATATGAACAGCCAGAAAATGTTTGTGGCATACCTTCCAAATTACTGAACCAAATTTAGTAATTTTGGTGTCAATAAAAAGATAATAAATAGAGGAACATTTTTCTGGAAGAGAGTATGACCAAATTACATCATTTATACCTTCTTATTGAACGTAAACAGTAGACCCGAAAGTGTGTTTTAGGAAAAAATCTGAAATGATTCAATGAGAAATGAATTAAGATTTTAATGGTTTTAGTGAGGCATAAACCTAAGTATAAATTGTACTTAGATGAGTTTTGATAT
>JAOSBO010036419.1:0-11173 GCA_027563915.1 Erythroxylum rotundifolium | reverse complement strand
AATTCATAAATTTTCTCACCAATTTCTTTCTCATTTAAATTCATTTTAATATTTCTAATTTTCACCAAAAGTTCGGGATCCAACATTTATGCTTAACACGGCGGTTTTGCCTCTGTGTGGGTTCTAATAAGAAGAGTCAAAGACTGGGACTCAAAGACTGCAACAAAGACAACCACAATGGCCAAAGAAGGATGTGTTTTGTTTTGACAAGATGTATAATTTGAGTTTGTTTCTATGATGTAATTAATGTAATGAGACATATTGGAATTTGTATTTTTGAAACGTTCAACTCATAATGTAAATTATGTCTTGATTATAAAATGTCTCCTAATGGAATGTAGAGCTTATTTGCTTGAATTTCTAGAAATGCATGTAAATGATTTTAGACAGTATGTTTTAGATTATTTTGGTTATGTTGTGCGTAGCATCTACATATCCTTCCAAGGGGTATGTGGGTGTTACACCAAATAATTAGAAAAATACACACTAATGCACAACTATCAACTTCCCCACATTTAAATCTTTGCTTATCCTCAAGCAAAATCAAACACGACCAATCAATTCCATCACTTCATTTTCACAAAGATCAAAGCATACAATCCCTTAAATTTTAGCCAACTCAAATATCAAGCTACTCCCCTTATCATGATTACTTTAATTAGTATATATAAGCAAACTCAACATATGGCACCATTACTCAAAAATAAGTATAGATGCAAAATGAATCTTCCTCACAGTTTCACTCATTTCTCTTAAGTGTTTGATGGTTAGTGTTTTGCTCAAGCTTCCTATAGAAAATTACACTACCATAGGCTTGTTAATACACCAATTCTCTTCTACAATGATTGCATGCATAAATAGATGAACAAAACTTGCTTAAGCTTATAATGTGGTAAGTGTTAAGGTGGGTAAAAAGGGTAAAAGGTGAAACGTAAGCATTTGTAAAGTAAGAAGTGGACAAAGGGATAGCAAAGCATACTTTTAAGATACAAATGCAAATATACTACTACTCCACACTTATTGATGCTATTAAACAGTTCTTATTATTTCCTCTCTCTTTTTTAATTTTCTCTTTTCTTTTTCTTTTTAATAACATGGAAGAACAAAATAGCAATTGAATAAAATGTAATTCAAGAGCAGAAGTATTACTCATCTTATCTCGAAAAAATTTATCCCAACTAATGCATCATTTAATACTCTACTAGGCTTGTGAATAGGTAGGTTAATATGGTTTAAAATATGAGGTGTTTTGTAAGAAACAAAATGGTTAAGGCTCAATTGGGTAGCAAGGGATAATAAAAAAGGTAGGTCATTTAAGCCAAAGGTTTAAAGAAAAAGGGCTTTAATCATCTCTATTCAGCATGCATCTAGCAGACTCAAACCGATTCAAAAAAAGTTCTAAAGGTAATAACCTAAGGAAGCATCACACAACAAAGAAATAAAATGACTATAGATGGAGTCATATCGACTCAATCCTCACATTAGCTCAAATGAAAATCTATTATGTATCTCTCATTACCTCATTGCTCAAGTGTTAATTTGTGAGTAATCTTATGCAACCAACTACTTTTCATCACTCAACTGGTTCACTCTCTATTCAAGTAGCCTAATCCAAATTCAAGTATGCATTCAATCTCATTCCAACTAACATGACAGAATCTCATGGCAAAAAAAATGAAAATGATTCAAAAGTCGTTCCTTTGCTTAATATAAAACAACACAATATGCCCAAAACATGCATCCTAATTAACAACCTAAAACAATGCAATTGATAAAGTCAATGTCACCTCTCCACACTTAGGAAACACATTGTCCTCAATATGACAACGCAATCACAAAGTAAGGTAAAATGACATCAAACCAAACAAAAGACGTTAACCCAAATAAAAGGCATCAAACCAAATAAAAGACATCAAACCAAATAAAAGACATTAAACCAAATAAGAGGCATTAAACTAAACAAAAGATATCAAACCAAATAAATGACATTAAACCAAACAAAAAAATAAAATAATGTAAAAAGTTTAGGATAAGAGGGCTCATGGAGATTGTGGTGGTGAAGAAGGAACTTCAAAATTATTCTTCTAGAAGAATTTGAGGAATTTCTTCTTCATGTACCACTGCTCTTGTGGACTTGTCACATCTGGGTGTCGAGCTCATTAATTTGCAACGTCATTTGCTGATGATTAAAGGTCATCTGGTCAAGGATTTGTTGAAATATGTCGTCCTTTGCTAGTATAGTTAGCTCCTCTTCCACTACTTTTTCTTATGGCTCCAAGGGTGCTTGATACGTGGATGGTTAGGAAGTGGTTGCATCCTTTCCCTTCTTGTTCTTCACTATAGTGCGCGTCCGAGGATTTCAGAGCTATATAAAATGGGGCTTCAAAATTTCAGAGCTCCTCAGATAAGATATGTCAAACATATCATATCGAGTTGTACGCACATTTTCCACATTAAGATTATAATGTAGAGTCAGAGCAGTAACAACTTATGACATTCCAAAATAAGAGCTCTTCTTATTAACACAACTTACAATACATCGAAAAAAATTTGATAAGAAGTATTTATCTTGATTTTTCGATCCATGCACCAAAGAAAGAAAAGTTCCTTGGCCGAGCATTTATTACTTTCAATTTTATTGAAAACCATTAAGCACATAAATTTATGAAGAAGTAGATGCTCGGTGCTATAAATGAAATTGTTCGATGCTTTCTTAGAGTCTAATTTTTCTTCACCCTTCAGAATTTTCCAGTAATCATCCACATAATAGTCATCGTGATCATCTAAAATTTTAGTGTTCGATAACTTGAAAAGTGCATGAATGACATTATAATCCAGTTTATAAATATTGCCACCTATCCTAAACCACAATGTATCCATTTTAGGATTATAACATACAATAGTGAAAAATTCAATAGTCATCATCAGATAAATCGGTACATCGCAACAAATAAACCTACTTCAACCAATTTTTGCAGCTAATCTCTCAATTTTATGCCTCATTCCTATAGTTTCTAATAATTCAAAGTCAAAGTATCTAGGAGTAATTAAAACCCTATCTTTGAAGTCCTGAAATCTCATACCTTCGTCTTCTAAAAAAATCAAGAATGGGGCACGAAAAGTTTCCACCGTATCTAGTTTACCTTTGTCGAAGACTTGAAAGCACAAGTCGTCAGTCGGTTTCTGAGCTGCCATCTTCTTTGGAGCCATTGAAAGATGAAAATCTACAAAAATAAGAAAAAAAAAGAGATGATTTCGTTTTTTAAAGAGAGAGAGTGAGAGAAAAAATCTTACCTAAACCCTTGTATTTTTAAATGATTAAGGTGAAAAACATGTAAAGGATTGAGAGAGTGGAAGAGTGAGTTTTGTGAGTTTAGAGAGAGACGTTGTGAAAATTTTATAATGAGTGAATGAAGAAGAAGGGAGAGAAATTTAAAATTTTCCTCAAATTGGGCTTCCCACGATTGTGGGTTAACTGTCCAGAAACTTTCTGGAGAGATTTCCCATGATCATGGGAATCACCCTCTTTCTCAGGTGGGTTACTCCTCTTAATCCATTTCTTAACCCTCTTCCAAGCTTGTCATGCACTCTCAACAGTCCTGCAACCTACAAATACATCGAAATCATCTAGTCAACAAACAAATTAAAGAGAAAAACAAATTAAAATCCAAATAAATACCAAGCAAACTCAAGTTAAACATAATCATAACCAAATAAATCAAACAAACAAGTTAACAAAGATAAACAAAAGAAAAGTAAACATGCTCAGTTAAAGTCACTAACTTGACCATTCCTCATGCATTCATTAAGATGTGGAAGAAAGGTAAAAGATGACTTCCTTTCTTGTGAATATGTCCCTCTATAATATGGCTTGCATCTATGCCCATTAACCTTAAATGCTTCCCCTTTATCGTTTTCTAATTCCAAAACTCCATGGATAAACACTTGAAGGATCTTAAAGGGTCCACTCCATCTTAACTTGAGCTTTATGGGAAATAACCAAAGTTTTGAATTGAACAAAAGCACCAAGTCTCCACTCTTAAACTCTTTCTTTTTTATGTGAGCATCATGTCACTTCTTTGCTCTTTTTTTGTACAACTTAGCATTTTCATAAGCTTCAAATCTTAACTTATCCAATTTATCAAGTTGTAACAACCTTTTCTCGCCTGCTGAATTCCATTCCATGTTTAATTTCCTAACTTCTCAATATGCCCAATGCTCTAATTCCAATGGTAAATGAAACACCTTCCCATATACGAGTCTATATGGGATAGTGCCTATAGGTATTTTGAAAGCTTTCCTGTAGGCCCATAAAGTGTCTTCTAGCTTCAAAGCTTAATCCTTTCTTGACGTGCTCACTACCTTCTCCAAAATTTTCTTTAGTTCTCTATTCACCACCTTCACTTGTCCACTGGTTCGGTGGTGGTAAGGGGTAGCCACTCTGTGATGAACATTGTATCTCCTCAGAAGAGCCTCCAATGGTTTATTACAGAAATGGCTTCCTTCATCACTTATAATTTCTTTAGGCACCCCAAATTTAGCAAAAATCTTTTTGATAAACTTTTGAACAACCTTTCCATCATTAATTGGTATAGTGACTACCTTAACCTACTTGGAAACATCATCAACCTCAACTAATATGTAACTATTACCAGCGGAGGATGGGAATGGTCCTGTGAAGTCCAAGCCCCACACATCGAATATCTCCACCTCCATTATGTTCGAAAGCGACACTTCATCCCTATTCGATATGTTGCTCACTCTTTGGCATCTATCACATTTCAGCACAAAATCTCGAGGATCTTGAACAAGGTTGGCTAGTAGAATCCACATTCTAGGATTCGAACAACAGTCTTATCAGATCCATAATGCCCTACATAAGGTGAGTTATGATATTCTATTAAAATTTCAGGTATTTCATCTTCAGGGACACACATGCGAATCACACTGTCAGCACATAACTTATAAAGTACAGGTTCATCCTAAATATAACGAGAACATTGAAATAGAAAATGTTTCCTTTGTGAATACGAAAGATCAAAAGGAACAATATCACCTGAAAGGTAGTTTGCAATATCTGTAAACCAAGGACGAAAAGGATTATCTACCGTCATTAAGGCCGCTTGAGGAAAGCTTTCCTCAATTTCCTCTTCCTCTTCATGATGTCCTCCTTCAAGTCTCGATAAGTGGTCTACTACGACATTTTCTGCTCCTTTCTTGTCTTTAATCTCAATGTTGAACTCTTGAAGCAGTAGTACCCATCGAATGAGCCTAACTGTGGCATCCTTCTTAGCAAAGAGATAACATAACGTTGCATGGACTCTAAAAATAATAACTTGTGAGCCTAAAAGATAAGAACGAAATTTCTCACAAGCAAATACCACCACAAGCAATTCTTTCTCAGTTGTGCTATAGTTCAGTTGTGCTTCCGTCAAATTCTTTCTTGCGTAGTATATAACATGCAACCTCTTCTCTTTCTATTGGCTAAGTACACAACCAATAGCATAGTCACTTGCATTACACATAATCTCAAATGGAAGAGACCAATCTGGTGATGTCAAGATAGGTATAGTCATAAGTGCCTTTTTTAACCTATTAAAATATTCCAAGCAATCATCATCAAAACAAAAGACGCATCTTTAACCAATAAATGAGTCAGGGGTCTAGCAATAAAGGAAATATCTTTAATGAACCGTCTGTAGAACCCTACATGAACAAGGAAATCTCGGATACCCTTGATGTTGGTGGGAGGTGGTAACTTTTCAATTACTTCGATTTTAGCTCGATCTACTTCAATCTCCTTGTATAATATCTTATGGCCTAAAAAAATTCCCTCTTAGACCATGAAATGAAATTTCTCCCAATTTAAAAATAGATGAGACTACTCACATCTTTGAAGTACTCTGTCTAAATTAAGCAAATAATGATCAAAATAATGCCAAAATATAGAGAAGTTATCCATAAATACCTCCATAAAGTTTTCACTTATGTCCGCAAATATGGTCATCGTGCACCTTTGGAATGTAGCAAGTGCATTGCATAGACCAAAAGGCATCCTCCGGTAAGCAAAAGTCCCATAAGGACAGGTGAAAGTGGTCTTCTCTTGATCTTCCGGGTATATAAATATTTGATTGTACCCTAAATATCCATCAAGAAAGCAATAAAAAGAAACCAGCCACCCTCTCAATCATTTGATCCACAAAAGGTAAAGGAAAATGATCTTTCTTGGTGGCCAAATTAAGCTTCCTGTAGTTAATACATACTCGCCAACCTGTGACAGTCCTAGTAGAAATCTTTTCACCTTTTTCATTCTTTATCACTGTCATGCTACCCTTCTTCGACACACATTGTACTAGATTCATCCATTCACTATCTAAAATAGGGTAAATAATCCCTACATCTAATAACTTCACTACCTTCTTCTTTACAACTTCTTGCATTTTTCTTCTAGGTTAATCATATGCATCACCACATTGGGGCTAATCCCTTTAATATCATAAATTTGTGAACTCACTGCTCTCATCCTCTTCTTAATGGTCTCCACCACTTTCTCTTCTTGCTCATCATCTAATTGGTTAGAAATAATGATGGGTAAAGTACGGTTCTTCCTTAAAAAGGTGTATCTTAAATTGGAAGGTAAGGGTGCTCTAAAGTGGGGGGCTTAACAATTGAAGGTGTTGTGGGTGTATTAGTTCTCTCTAACTTCTTTAAATTAACTCTCACATAATTCTTCTTCTTTAACACTCTCATCACTGTGCACTACATTAATTTCATTGGCTTCCTCTTTAAACTCCTTCACACACTCATCTACAACAACAATTTTCACACACACATTACCACCCATCGGTTTCTTCAAAGATTTTGACATATTAAACTCAACCTGTTTATCACCAATTCTCAACACAAGTTTCCTTTCATGCACATCAACTAATTCCCTACCAGTATTTATAAAGTGCCTACCCAAAATCAATGGACAATTCTTATCAACTTCAAAATCTAACACAACAAAATCAACATAAATTATAAATTTGTCCACTTTTACCTATACATCTTCCACCACTCTAAATGGTCTTTTTATGGATTGCTCTACAAGTTGAATTAGCATGGATGTTGGCTTGACCTCTCCTAGATCCAATTTCTTGAAAACAGACAAAGGCATCAAGTTAATACTTGCACCTAAATCACATAAACATTTAGAAAATTTGAAATTAACAACAACACATGGAATAGTAAAACTCCCTAGATCTTGTAGTTTTGAAGGCATTTGGCTTGATATGATTGGGCTGTAATTTTTAGTCAACGTTACCTTCTAATTATCTTCCCAAGTATGTTTGTGAGTGAGTATATCCTTTAAAAACTTTGCATACCTGGGCATGTACTCCAAAGCTTCCACCAATGACAAATTATTATGTAGCTTCTTTAGTTTCTCCAAAAACTTGGAAAATTGAGTGTCCGTCTGATGGTGTTCAACCCTCTGTGGATACAGAAGTTTAGGCTTGTAGGGTGGTGGTGGTACATAAGGCCTTCCTTCTTCCTTTTCCTCTTCTATCTCCTTACCTTTCTTGTTTTCTTAGTTGTCCTTTTTCACACTTAGTTCTTTCATCTGCTTGCCACTTTAAAGTATAATAGCCCTGAGTTATTCCCTTGAAATGGCTTCGGTATTGCCTAGTGGGCCACCTACACTTCTAGAAGATAAAGCATTAGCAAGTTGACCTACCTGAACCTCCAAGTTATGGATCGATGAGGCATGGTTCTTTACAATCTGATCAAACTTCGCCTTTATCATCTTTTAACTTTCCTCCTAGCTAGCAAACATCCTCTTCTGGTTCTCTTCTTGAGCTACTAGTTTGGAACCCAAAATCTTCACAAACTTGTCCATTTTACTTTCCATATATCCAAATCAATCTTGCTGAAATCCAGAAGGTCTTTGCAGTCTCGCTTGACCACCTATATTGTTAGTACTATAAGAAAAATTGGATGATTTTTCCATCCCAGATTATACATTTTCGAGTAAGGGTTGTTACCTCTCTGCAGTTGGCTCAGATAATTTACCTGTTTTGTACCATCGATTCCTAGCAAAAAACATTCTGTTGAGTCATAGTTGCTTTGCCCACATAGTTCACATTGTACTTGCATCACCTTAGTTGTAGATAAAGATGCTCCTTGCATGTTGTTCAACTGCTTCGTAAGGGTTGTAATCTATGCCTATAAAGCAGTTATAGAGCTAAGAGGGATCATACCTTTTACTCCTTCTGCCTCAATTTACTCCTCTCACTTGACCACATGCAACTGTTGCTTACTAACTCTTCCAAAAAGTCATGAGCTGCTTCAATAGTCTTTTTGATCAGTGAATCTCCAGCAGCTGCATCTATGGTTCCTCATATGCTCAAATTCACACCAATGTAAAACGTCTGCAATAGGAACTTCCTTGGAAGGTTATGGTGGGGACAACTTCTTTATAATTCTTTAAATCTCTCTCAAGCTTCATATAAAGATTCCCTATCACTCTGCTAAAAACTTGTGATCTCCTTTATTATCCTCGTGGTCTTTGTCAATAAGAAGCACTTCGTGAGGAATGCTCGAGTTAACTGCTCCCAAGTATTAATTTGTCCCAAGCTTAGCAAGTTGTACCACACCTTCACCTAATCTCTCAAATTCAAGGAAAACAACCTCAACTTTACGGCATTGTCTAACATCCCATTGAATCAGAAAGTGTCACAGATCTCTAAAAAATTTGAAAGATGGGCATTTGGATTTACTTTGAATAACTCATAGAATTGCACATTATTTTAAAGGATGTTGAGTAATGCCAGCTTGATCTCGAAATTGTTAGCTTTAATCACTGGTCTCGCAACTCCCTGAGGACTAAATCCAGGCCTTATGAAATTCATCAAAGTCTCTCAGCTGCTTCTTGCTCTCCTTCTTCAGCTATATTTCTCTTTGTATTATCTCAAAGTTGCGCTCTTCTTAACTCTCTTTCGTGTCTTTTGATATCGAGAAACTCGTCTTTATCAAATTCCTTTAATCTTCGCGTGCTCCTTGTGTTCATGCACCTACAAATACACAAGGAAAAATATAAAAAACTCTTAATTCAAAGTAATCTAAACTAAATAAATAATCCCTGGCAACGGGTCCAAAAACTTGTTGATTCTAAAACAGTCTACTCGTTTTATGCTCAAAATTGCAAGTACATAAGTCGTGACTTATAGTGATCAGTAGATATCGATCCCATGAGAATTGATGCTTAGGTACCACTTAATCCAGATTAATGTTTGCTTAAGAAACAAAATTTTTTAATGGAAATAATCTAGAAAATTAAATTGAAATTAAATAGCTTAAAAAGAACAATTGATAATACCAAAATGCAGAAAATTAAAATTCAAGATTTTAACATCTGGAGATCACTTTCTTCCTATCTTGTCTCCCTCCTATTTTATTAATTGAATTATGCCTCACATAAGATGTCCAATTGTATTAACTATACTCTCTCAAGGTGTAATTAATTATCCCTAGCCAAATTAACCGAAGGTGATTAAGCAATGTCTCAATCTACTAAATCAATCTACTAATTTAACTAGTTATTAAATTATCCTATGGTGATCAATTAAATCAGCCAAGATCTCTCTTTCAACTAATCAACTAACATGATGAATGTATGTTTATAGATTGCCAACTCTCGTTGTGCAATTCTACATAAATAACCCAACTCAATCTCTCATTCTATTGCAAGTTATAAATATATAATCAACATTCATCAAAGACATCTATCATTCAAATCAATAAAATAGGAGTTTAACAAGATAGTTCAAAAGTAATCCCTAAAAAATGAATCAGCCACTCAGGGTGTCTATAACATTACCAATCATCAAATATTCCATCTTACAAATACTAGAAGAGAAAAATCAAAGAAAACTAAACGAACAAAACTCCTCCTCTTCTTATGCTCGAATCTAAAAATTTTGGTGTTGATATGCTATTTTCCCAGTTGTGATTGATGATCCTTTAATCTCCACCTCTCCCAAAACTCCAAACTTGTTTTTTTCACTCAAGGAGGTCGTTTTACACGAAGGTCTCACATCTCCCTTCATCCATAGGGGTTAATTCTCTTATAATCTATTAAAAGATACCCAAAAAAGTAACTCATAACCTGTGGGTATGGAAAAATGTTAAAATTATGATAGTCAAATGCTTTTATAGTTTAGATAGGCTACATCATTATATATGATTATTGCCTCAATTTATAAGCCTCTTTTAGAGTGGTTACATCATCTTTAAAGTTGAGTTACATGCTCTTAGCAAGTGATTGGTAGAAGTTAAAAATCATGTGAAATGAAGTTACTGGGTACTTATCAGATAGAAGTGTTGACTATGTACTTATAAAAATTACCAACAATTTCTTAGTGCAAAAAAGAAATGGAATATGGTTGAAGTGCTTATTTATATAGATTGCATCTCTCTTGGAAAGTTGCCTTAATTTCCTATAACATTTATATTACCTTTAGAACTGATTTATGTATTCTTAGTGAATGATGGATAGGCATTAGAAATCACATGAGATAAAATGTTATTAATGAGACATATTGCTCATAAAGGACAACAATTCTAATTTTCAATTATTGAAATAAATTCTCCAATGACAACTCTTGTTGGATATGAAAAGGTAGCAACTTAATTAAGAGAATTAGATCTATAGAAATATATTGGAAGTTGTTTACCTATTTTACTCTAAATACGTAGATAATGTACCAAAGGTGATTATTATTTGAGATATCTGATAGTTTTGATGTAACATCCCATTACTTATGGGGAGGCTAGAATAGTAAATATGAGTGATCAATGAGAGCTTAGAAATGAATCTTTCAGGCTCATGCATTATATGATATGCTCATATTCATGAATATTGAATTTTTGCACATGAATATAATTGTACATGCGTTCATAGACATTCCGGATATAATTGATTTATAATTAAATTGTGAATGTGATTTTGTGGAGTTAATTATTATGTTAATGTTAGCAAGATTTTATGACACAGGTTAATTGAATTAAAGTGTTAAGGTAGTAAGATTTCATGAAGGGCATTTTTTTAGGAGATCACTTAAGGATAAAAGATACAAGGCATATAAGGAAGGGAAAAATGGGTATTTTATATTCATTAAGGGTATAAGTGGAA
>JAOSBO010036396.1:0-11173 GCA_027563915.1 Erythroxylum rotundifolium | reverse complement strand
AACAAAATCACAATTAATAACTGTCCATAAATGAGACAAAAGACAAAATTGCCCTTTGGGGCAAAAATGTCTAACATTAAGTTCGGCCTAAAATTTGATCAAATATGACTCATGTCACTCAAGTCTAAACCTAATCAGGTTTCAAACAACCAAAAACATGCTCGAAATTATTGTTATGAATAATGTACCAGTATTGGAACTAAATTTGGTTCTGATACGGTAATATATTGGTATCGGTCAATATTGGGTACTATTTCAAACAATTTTTTAAAATTATAAAATAGTTTCAAATTTTTTAAAATTACAAAATAATCTCTCAATATATTATACCGTATAATTTATAAGCTTACATCAACTTTATCTCCAAAAATCATAATAATAGAAATTTAAAATAACGTCAACCTATTTATTTCCATTAATATTACTTTGTACATATTTTATATATAAATAATAACCATAATTAATGTGAAAAAGATCATTTAATTATCAAACAAATATAAATTAAAGATAATACAAAGTGCTTAAATTGTTACAATTTTACCATATAATAAATGAAAATTACATTAAAATATCAAATAAAAAGAATAATAAAGATATATGACTCTTTAAGTATACGAGACTGTTGGAGATAATACATTTATCCTCATATTCTATTTTAGTATGTTGAGTATTTTCTTTTCACATGTGTATTTTTCAATCCTTTCTAGAACCTTCAGCTGTTAGTTAGTGCTGTCACTATTTCATTGGTCAGCATCAGCGATATATTTTGAAAGATTGTATTGTTACAGACACGGAATGACAAAAAGATTTCCTCCCTTTTCTGTTTTACACGATTTCTGTTTTACTTTTGAGCTGCAAATCTTGCATGGTATTAGAGCCCATTCTACGCATATCTATATTTTCCCTACATACATTCTATTCTTTTCTTCTTCAACCTTCCCTTCGGCATGGCCAATTCTTCTTCAGAAATTACTTCTCCAACAAATACTTCATCCACACAACCTCCTTCTCTTCTTAAGAAGATCAATCTTCTTATTGATGATACGAACTTTCTACTCTAGAAGCAACAAATCACTTTTGTCACTCGTAGTCAAAATCTGCAACAATACCTTGATGGCTCTGTTTTTATTCCTCCTCAGGTCCTTTCCAACGGTGATGATTCAACTACTAATCCTCTCTATCTTTCCTATCTTCAATAAGATGCAGCACTTGCCTCTTGGCTACTCACTTCTATCAGTCATATATTCTAACTACATTGGTTGGTTGCTCCACCTCTGTCAACATATGGAGTACTCTACATAAGCATTTTTCTACGCACTCCACATAGCATGTTATGCATCTTCACTATCAGTTGCGTTCTCAGCGCAAGGCAAACAAGACAATGTGTGATTATCTGTCTGACATTAAATCTATTTGTGATCAGCTCTCAGGTTGTGGAGAAGCTGTGCTTGAATCATTGCATAAGTCCACCATTCTGACCGATCTTACTCCAGATTTCGAGGTTGTCATTGCTGTTATCTCTGCAAGCCCTATTCCCCTTGATGTTAAGGCCATCTCACACATACTCCTTGACATGGAAGCTCGTTAAGCAGACTCTCTGTCTCTATAACCCATAACAGCCTCAGTCAACACCATGACTACTCAACCTGTTGGCCAAACCCAAACACAAGTTTCACCACCCTCTCCTACTCCAACTTACTAACCTCCCTCGAATCAGTCTTCATGAGGATGGGGATGAGGACGATACTCTGGCAATCAAATGCAATGCCAACTCTATGGATGCTCAAACCGTACTGTCCAATGTTGCTTTTACCATTTTGATTTTACTTTCGCTGGCATTTCATCAAACACTTCCTTTGCCAACTCATCTTCACCTATTTCGTTCCATAATTCACCTCTAACTGTATATTACACTCATTTTCAGCCCACACCACAAACTATTGGGTCTGGACTTCTATCTTCCCCACCACCATACACACCCAACCATACTCCTCAGTCTTTTGTTCAAATTCCCTTGGCATCTTCACCTATTGTATTCGTTGCCACTGCCCCTACATCCACTCCTTATTGCTAAATTCAACAGTCTAATGCACAGATGACAGCTTCTGGTCTTTCTACCTCCTCTGTTGATCACAACAACACTGAGACATGGCATCTAGATTCTGGAGCAACCATTCATATTACCAGTGACATCGCTAACATGACCATCTCCCTTCCCTATAAGGGTCAAGGTACAGTTCTAGTCGGTAATGGTGTTAGTCTCCCTATTTTACGTATTGGTCAATCCTCTTTTCTTGTACAACCCAAATTTGTCATTCTAAAAAATATATTACATGTTCCTCATATCTCTTGCAATCTTTTGTCTATCTCACACTTTGCTAATGATAATAATGTCTACTTTGAAATTTTTTCCTTCCTATTGCATTATCAAGGATCTGGTGTCTTGGGCCCTTCTTATTCAAGGACCTGAAGTCGGTGGCCTCTATCATCTCACACTACCACGACATCATCCCATTTCTTCTTATTCAAGCTTCTCTAGCATCTTCCAATTCCCACAGACAACCCTACCTCATCATTCCACTTTTTGTCTCAATCAACATTTCACTTCTACACCGGATATGAAGTTTGCTTCTTTCAATTCTAGTGTCACTGTATCGCCTTTGGCTTGGCATCGTAGATTAGGCCATCCTTCTCCTAATGTAATGAAGCATAGTCATATCAATGATAAATCGTTATCCTTTCAATTGCCTAAGTTATGTCATGCCTATCAATTAGGCAAATCTTACAAATTTCCATTCTCTTTGTCTACCACAACCTACACTGCTCCTTTACAATTGATTGAAATTAACTTATGGGGACCAGCACATATTGCCTCTTATGGAAATAGATACTATATGGCCTGTGTAGATGCCTTTTCTCGTTATATCTTGATCTATTTCTTGCCTCCCAAAACTGATCTATATGCAGTATATATCCAATTTCAAAACCTTATGGAAAGACAATTCAATTGTAAAGTTAAATTAGTTCAGACAGATGGGGAATCGGAATTTAAACATGTCATTCCTTTCTTTCATCAACATGGTATTCATCACAGACTCACTTGTTCCCAAACTTCACCTCAAAATGGCATTGTTAAAGAAAACATAGGCACATTGTTGAGATAGGATTAACATTGATGGCACAAGCCTCCATGGCAATGTCTTATTGGCAAGATGCTTTCTTGTCTGCTGTATATCTCATTAATAAACTTCCTAATAAACCTTTAAATTTTCTATCTCCTCACAAAACTCTTTTTGGCTCTAAACCTGACTATTCCTTTCTCAAAGTTTTTGGCTGCAAATGTTATCCTCATCTTCATGCTTACAATGCTCATAAATTGGATTTTCGTTATACTCCCTACACATTTTTAAGTTATAGTTCAATGCACCATGGATACAAGTGTTTGGAATCTAATGGTCATATTTTCTTCTCTAAACATGTTGTATTTGATGAAAATGTCTTTCCTTTTGCCAAATCATCCTCTTCAACATCTGCTTCTCCACCTCCATTCTCCACCTCAGCCATCATTCCTCTTATAAATCCAGTTTCATCTCCTAACCCCATCTCATTCTCTCCAAGTTCTCAGCCTTCACCCACCTCTACCACAGCTCCTTCTCCAAGTAACCATTCTTTACCTACCTCTGACTCTCCACCCCTCATAGCTTGTGTTTCTCCTTCTATATCTCCTACACATGTTCTCAATACTCAATTTATGATAACAAGGGCTAAGGATGGTATTTTCAAACCAAAGGCCTTTTCTACTGGCCTTGTTTTACAGGCACCGAAGTACATTCTCTCTGCCATGAGTAGTTCACCTTGGAGAGATGCAATGCTCGAATAACTTTCTGCTTTGATGAGAAACAAGACCTAGAGCCTTGTACCTAAGCCGTTGAACAAGAGTGTTATTGGGAGTAATTGGCTATTTAAGATCAAACATCACTCTGATAGTTCCCTAGCTCGATATAAAGCCAAATTGGTTACAAAAGGAGACTCCCAAAAAGCAGGTCTTGATTATTTTGAAACCTTCAGTCCAGTTTTCAAAGCCACAACACTTCGCATTCTAATCTCTATTGCAGTAACAAGTGGATGGCAGTTGAGACAACTTGACATCAACAATGCATTTTTGAATAGCTCAATAACTAAAGAAATTTACATGGCTCAACCACCCTGTTTTGAGCAACTGGATTCAACAAGACAGCCCTTAGTTTACAAACTTCATGAAGCACTTTATGGGCTTAAATTGGCTCCACGCAAATGGTTTGAAAGACTAAGTAAACCATTTGATGATCCTGCATTGTATAGAACAATTCTTGGCGGTCTCCAATACATATGCATCACGTGACCTGATATTGCCTTCAGTGTTAATAAGACTGGGGAAGCAGTATTGACGACAGGAAATTCACCTCAAGATATTGTGTCTTTTTGGTGGAAATTTGGTTTCATGGGGTTCAAAGAAACAGAGCGTAGTTGCCAGATCAACCACTGAAGTAGAATATAGGGGAATTGCCAATATTTCTTGTGAATTAACTTGGATACAGTCATTACTGAAAGAAATAGGTATCACCATTTCATTTCCCTAAAAGATATGGTATGACAACTCAGGCGCAATATCTCTATCAACTAACCCCGTCTTTCATGCAAGAACAAAGCATTTAGAGTTGGATTTACATTTTATTCACGAACAGGTGTTAAATGGTTCTGTTGAAGTAAACTATGTTCCTGCAACTAATCAAACAGCAGATATAATGACAAAGCCAGTTTCTCAAAATTCCTTTGCTCGACTGCGAGAGTCATTAAAACTGATTCCTTTGAATAATTGGGAAATTGATTATCCAGAAGCTGTGAACATCAGAGAGGAGTAATTCAAGGAGCATATTGGAGATAATACATTTATCCTTATATTCTATTTTAGTATGTTGAGTATTTCTCTTTTCACATATGTATTTTTCAATCTTATCTAGAATATTCAGCTGTTAGTTAGTGCTGTCACTATTTCATTGGTTAGCATCAGCGATATATTTTGAATGATTGTAGTGTTACAGATACAAAATGACAAAAAGATTTCCTCCCTTTTTTGTTTTACACGATTTCTATTTTACTTTTGAGTTGAAATTTTGCAGTTCTCAATACTCATCCTATGATAACAAGGGCTAAGGATGGTATTTTCAAACCAAAGGCCTTTTCTACTGACCTTGTTTTACAAGCACTGATTTACATAGATTTTTTAATGGCTCAATAACTGAAGAAATTTACATAGCTCAACCACCCGGTTTTGAGCAACTGGATGCAACAGGATAGCCCTTAGTTTGCAAACATCATTGAGCACTTTATGGGCTCAAGCAGGCTCTACGCAAATGGTTTGAAAGACTAAGTATTTTTCTTTGCTCTAAGTTTGAATTTACTAATTCTGTTGCAGATCCTGCTCTATTTATTCATTTGGTCAACAATTCTTGCACTTATCTTATTATATATATGGATGACATTCTGATTTTGGGAGATAATCATCAACTTATTCAACACATTATTGATAGTATGAACTCAGTTTTTAGTTTGAAAGACCTTGGCACCCTTAATTATTTTTGGGAATTAAAGCATATGTGACCACTGGTGATGTTCTTCTTAGTCAAAGGAAACACATTCAGGATTTGTTATCCAAGGCTAATATGATTTCAGCAAGCACTTGTCCTACACCAATGGTAACTTCTCCATCTCTCTCTCTGAAATCAGGTGAACCATTTGATGATCCTATGCTATATAGAACAATTGTTGGCAGTCTCCAATACATATGCATCACGCGACCTGATATTTCCTTCAGTGTTAATAAGGTATCTCAGTTTCTTCACTCCCCAACTAACTTGCATTAGAAGGCTATAAAATGCATTCTTCGGTATTTGAAAAAAACTCAACAATATGTTTTGTGTTTTACACCTGCTAATGCACTTGATTTGGCTGCCTTTACTGACTCATACTGGGGAAGCAGTATTGACGATGGGAAATCCACCTCAGAAAATTGTGTCTTTTTTGGTGAAAATTTGGTTTCATGGAACAAACAGGCAAAATTTGGGACAAAATGGCCAAGGAAGCAAGCCACACACGCCTCCATACGCCACTACCGCACGTGGGGATAGACCCGTTGGGTCGGGTTGTGTCTTCTTCACCAGGACTTAATTTTGTACAAACCCCAATTAATTAGATGTCAATATTTCACACGTGTCATTGGACTTGTGTTCATGAGCTTGCTATAATGGGCAGGCTTGACCCATGTTTAAAGTGCACAAGAGGCCTTACTGCTAGCTAACCTTAAATACAGTCACCCCATTAAGAACTGTATGTGGATTTTTTAGGGTTTGGAATAGCAGTAGTTAATCCTTTGCATCTTTGTTGCTCCGCTTCTCAGAAAACAACATTGGACTTAATTGCTCCTCAGTTTCCAGGTATCTATCCATCCAACTCTTGAATCTAGCATGTTGCAATCATAGGGTTAATCTAATTGTATTGATTAATCATGACATTAATCAATAATTTCGTATTAATTATTCTTTCAATTGGTATCACAGCCTGTTAACCCTAATTGTGACTGCTAATTTATTTTGGGTAATTTTCGAGATTAACTGTTGAAATCTGTTTGGGTAATTTTAGGTAATTTCTTTTCTGTGAAATCTGTTTTGTTATTGTTGGTTTGTTTCCGTTTGATGTCAAAATGTGTGGTAAGTTTGTTGAATTTTTTGTTATTTGTTTTAAAACGCAAACCATAAAACGTTCCTCTTCAAATTTTTGCAAATTTTTTTAGTAACTTTTTCTTGAAATCAATTGGGGGCTTTGATAGATCGTTAAATTCTGAATCTAATGACACCAATTTCGTTGAAAACCGATCAAAATTGAGCAAGGTATGACCATTTTCGAATAGGGTCATGAGCCGGGTCGACCGACCTAAATATCAGGGTTTCGGGTGAAGAAGACGCAACCTGACCCCACTGGCCTATCCCCACGTGTGGTGGTGCGTGGAGGCGCATACGGTCTGCTCCCTGGGTCATTTTGTCCCAAATTTTTCCTATTTGTTCCATTTGCCCAGTTATAATTTATTAAATTTTCTAGAATTTTTTGAATAATAGAAATATTTATTTTATTTTTCTCAAATTTTAAAATTAATAAATATATAATGTACTATCCAAATTTTATCTTGAAAATTTTTGTACTTGTTTCTAGTATATTTTGGGCTTGTGGGGTCTTCTGTACTCTCAGAGGTAATATAGTTGTGCACCAAAATTAATTGTGGATGTAATTTATGTATTGCATATAATGTTAGATTATATGATTAATATGGTTAATTATGTAATTGTGGTGCTAACTGAAACCTATGGGGCAATCTTGTTCTTGGACTCTTGTCATTTATTTTGTGTAATTGTGTGCTCTCTATCATGAGACCAATTATTACAAAATGCTATTGTGATGTTGTTATTGGGCATACATTAGATATTATGTTAATGATGCACTTACCCTATCGGTTTGTCTTTATCAATGTGGTTTCTAATGCTTTGTTTAATTCATTAAATTATGTCTTTAAGTTTTCAGTATTCTATCGATATTAGCTTTATGGCATAATTTAATGTTCTGGGTGATCTGTGTTGTAACCCGGGACCCTCAGGCAGGATTGCAATTACATGAGAACCTAGCTGTGTTGTTTGCCCAATTTTACTATATGTAGTTACATTTGCCAAATCTCCCTGCATTGTATCAATTTCCAGCTTTGAATTCTTTGGTTAAACTAAATGGGACCAATTATGAGGACTGGCTTGAATCCTTGAATATATTTTTGACTATTTTTGACTTTGATGTTGCTCTCCTTGAGGATGAGCCTGCACAACCCACTGCTGAAACTTCCACTGCAGATAAAGCTAGCTTATGTGATTGAGCTTCTTATGAGCGATACCTCATGGGGACAAGATTTTCAGGCCTATGATTGACCTATCTATGAGAAATATCTTTTATTTTGTTATTCAGTTTAGATATTTTTGTTTATAATTGTTTCTATTATTGGTATTGCCACATACTTTTTGGATATACTGCGCAGATACGTTTAAATATTTGTTATATATGGCATTTTGTTAGAGACATTTTGTACCCAGTCTCATTTTGTTGTTTTGAGATATTTTGTTAAATCTCAGTTGGCATCTTGGGTAGATGCTTGGTCCATTTTGTTTGGACTTGCATATACAGATCACCATTTTGTGTGCATTTCCTTATGACACATTCTGTTTCGATCATCGACGTATGGGTATCTTACATATATGATATCAGTACTCCTATCGGGTCTGATTTCTATACTGTTAAGGTACTTGTAACCTCATTTTGGAGTTATGATTTAGAGATTATTGACTCTATTTTTACATCCTATTATGGCCACATATTGTTATATTAATCTAGGGATTTGTTTCTGTTGTTCATTAATGTTGGTTATGCTGTCCTAGTGCGAGAATGATAGATTTTTATCATTAATATTATGGCGTAGCATAATAAACATAATTTTGTACAAACCCCAATTAATTAGATGTCAAGATATCATACGTGTCATTAGACCGGTGTTCATGGGCTTGCTATAAAGGGTAGACTTGACCCATATTTGAAGTACACAGGAGGCCCTATTGCTAGCCAACCTTAAATATAGTCGCCCCATTAAAAACTGTATGTGGATTTTTCAGGGTTTGGAATAGCAGTAGTTAATCCTCTACATCTCTGTTGCTCCGCTTCTTAGAAAACAACAATGGACTCAATTGCTCCTCAATTTCTAGGTATCTATCCATCCAATTCTTGAATCTAACATGTTGCAATCATAGGGTTAGTCTAATTGTATTGATTAATCATGAAATTAAACAATATTTTCGTGCTAATTATTCTTTCAAAGTGATGAGCACACCAGGCTCCATTCGGGCCACCCATTCCTTAGGTTTATCATCTTCCATAAACACTAGAAACTCTGTCCTCCCACTTACAGATACAGGTGTGCCTTCACCATTAGATAGCCCTTTTAGGTTGCGTTTGGATCTGCAGTGCGGTGGGGATAAGTACTTATTCACTGTAGTTTTTAAACACAATTACATATTTGGATCTGCGGTGAACAACTGGAGGTTTGAGAAAATTGCGATGCTATCGCAGAAATCAATAAGCAGAAAGAGGTTGCGGTAGGAAACTGCTTCTATGGTAGAAGTTTTACTTTCTATTAATAACCTTCACTACAAGTATTATTTTTCATTATATTCTTAATTAATATGACTGATAATATATTTTTATGAACTATTTTATTTACTAAAATTATTTTATTTATATTTTCTTATTTTAATTTAATATTTTATTATTTATAATTTTAAATTTATATGATTAATAACATATTTTAAATTATTTATACGACAATTAATAGTTTATTAAATCAATGGGCTTTTTAGTCATTTTATCTTTTTTAAGCAACCGCAACCACACTTGTTAAACACCTATTTTCACGTTTCAGCAGTTACTAAAACAGCAATCCCAAACATATAAGTACTTATTGAGAATAAGTACTTATCATTTCAACAGGATGATTTCAGCAAGTTGTCAACCACCACTGCTCCCCCAAACTAATCCTTAGTCTTGCCTTCATCTCTTTCCCCCGCATTATTAGGGTCTAGTTGGAACTGCCTATTCTGTGATATGAAAAATGGAACCTGGCAGAGACCGAAACTACATCAGAGTCAACATAGTTCCTATTGTGATTATTGTTTAAGATCTAAAACATAGCTTGCAGTTTTTGTACGCTCTTAATGCCTTAACAGCCATGTCCTTTATCTGAAAAATGATAGTATTCCATTTCATTATGAAGCATAAAAGGGATAATAACAACCAAAAGAAAAGATGTATAGATGGTCCAGAATAGTTGCTCAAGATCAAAGAGGAAGTATAATTCGGCCTATCCAACAGTAAATCTTTCCTCATCAACATAGCTGAAATCAACATTCGACTCAGGAGCTTTAAGATTAACAGATAACAAACAACATATGTTTCCAGTTGTTTTAACCCCTTTCAAATTTCTACCTTCTGTCTTGTTCCCATAAAGTGGACAAATGGGAAAGAACACGGAATATTATGGATTAAACACTAGAAAACCAATAGATAAAAACACAAAGAAGAAAGGAAAAAGCTATTGCTATGTAAAAATTTCTCCTGATTAGAGATTTCAAAAGACATCCATTTTCCTCTCCCATTTTTTCTCGGGAACTAAAGAAACGGACAGTAGATTAGAAAAAGGCAGAAAAAATCCCTTTTCTTGACATACTCAACGGACCTGAGTAGTGAGAGCCTTAATAGCCTGTTTGGTTCTCGGCATCTCCATAGTGTCATCATCATCTTCTCTGTCTCGCTGGTGCAAAGATCCACTGTTAAGCTGCTTCGAACACGTTATACACGTCAACATCTCCCAAAATTCTCTCTCCTACCACTATCTATCTTAACACCAAACATACAGATAAACAATATTCACATAGATCAGAGCCACCATGTAAACAACTAACAAATCCAAATCAGTGAGCAGACTTCCTACACATAAACCTTTATGAACAAAGAGGTTGGAAAAGCTTAAATTGTTGGTGTATGCCCTTGTAGCCAATTTATGTTGGTTGTAAATTTATTTATATGACAATGTGTTATTCAATAAAAGACATTCTTTAACTTTGTGTATTTATTAATTATTTAATTGTTAATCACAAAGATAAAATCTATGGAATAACTATTATGCAATTAGAAATTATAATGCGATTATAATTATGAGATTCAAATTACATTTTTATATTATTCCTAAAACGTTCCTAGTCGTAATTTCATCAAGATGAAAAGGTTAGACTAGCACACGTTTATTTCTTTCTTATGAAGAAAGTAATTAATCTCATAGATTAAAGTATGGAGACACTTAAACAAACATGTGGGTGCTTATTAGAGAATAAGTTCATTGAACTGACCCGATTATGAGAATCACGAATGGAATATTACTTGTGTGTCTGAGGATTATCCCATTATGATGGTTGTATAAATGATCCTTAGACTTGAGATTACCAAAGTTATCTCATGTAGGAATTACTATGTTTTGATGCTACTTATGTTCTACTCT
>JAOSBO010036333.1:0-11177 GCA_027563915.1 Erythroxylum rotundifolium | reverse complement strand
CGATTATGAGCGCTCGCTAACCGCTTTTCTATGTGTATCAGGCAGAACACTCGGTTAGAAGTAGGAGTCCTGCTCGATCTATTTCGGCTTAAATTTAATGAATTCAGTTAAGTTTGAAAAATGATGGCTTTTAAAATTTTTATTTTCTAAAAGAAAATAATCGTACTAAGTTTGAACTTAATTAGGCTTAAGATGTTAAGTCTGATCGGGTTCGGGTATTAAAATTTTGGATTAAGCTTGGCTGCCCCGATGCATCTTAATTGGAACGAAGGAGTAGCTTATAACTAGAATTTTGAGAGCTTTTCGCTGCATCAGGTGAGTTCTACGCTCTTTACTAGAACGCTTTTGAAACCTTTTTTTACAGAGACTTAAAACTTCATTAGAGTTTAGAAAAGATATGCGCGTATGTCCGAATCATATAGTCTTTAACTACATTGACATGTATATGTGGAGATGTATGAATATTTTGTAAGACAATTTTGCCCTCATTTTTCATAGAGTGGACAGTTATTAATTGTAATTTTGGCTCATTATAAATTATAAGTTAAATTGCGTAATTTGACTTAGATAAGGGTAATAAAGTGACTCAATCAATAATCTAGATCAATGGGTCGAAGGTCGGATGAAAAATGGATATCTTTCAGTGTCGACTTGGTCTATATCGGCCTTATAATAGAGAAGCCCGATATGGAAAGAGATTCAATTCGGAACTACTATATATCCAAGCTCCAATATTGATATAATTTTAGAGATTTTCCTTGACTTTGTCTGTGTTAATAAACAATTCAAAATGCCTCGACTTTTCTATTTTTAGAAGAGGCCCAAGTCAAATAATAATAATTCGAAGCACTTCTTTATACACTATTTCGAAAACCCAAGAAATCAATTGTATGGATATGAAAAATACTGGATTTCTAGTCCTAAAAAGAAAAGGAGGGAAACGGATACTGATCAATTTAAAGTGAGTAAACATAATTCTATACTTGATGTCATCGATACATATAGAATTCTATGAAAAGTCGTATGTACAGCTTGGAGTAACTATAAATGGATTTACCTATTAACTATAAAATAAATTAACTATAAAATGAAAATGGATTTTAAGATTTAATTATAAATAGATATTATTATATATAATTCTAATTTTGACTATAATTATAGAATGCTATTTCTATATATATATAGTTCTTATATATATATATTTCTACTAGAATGTATTCTATAAGGAATAATATATAATGTAATATAATAGAAAATTTATATAAATATAATATAATGGAATGATAAATATTCTATAGAATTTTATTATATAAATATATAAATAGATTATGATCTCTTGCAGTTGTTGATATCAATTGTAAGCACACAGAATCTCTAACCAGTTAAGAGAGCTTATGTATTGAGAAAATTGTAGAAAGGCCTAAATCACATGTAGGAGAATACTTTTCGTAAAGCTTCTGGGAGATTGGAGCTCGTTTGGTGCCCGAAAACTGCTTCGAAATCAGAGATGGAATTGAAATAAGGTATTCTGTATTTCTTCATTTTTAATCCTTTCGTGTATGATCCGGGATACGTAATAAGCTCTGATACCACGTGTTCACATTCTCCTAACTCTGAACTTCAGTGATCTGGAGACGTGTTGATTGTTGTAGGGGTAAGTTGACCAAGATAAAGAAGAAGGGTCAACTCGTGTTTCAGACTTATTGGACCTCATACATATGGATGTTAATGGTCCTTATACGGTCACGTTATGCAATGCCAGATACTTCCTGACATTTATAGATGATTATTCCCGTTATGGTTATGTGTTATTGCTTAAAGAGAAGTCTGAAGTTCTTGATAAATTTAAGATGATCAAGACTGAAGTTTAGAACCAATTGGGAAGATCAATAAAGATTGTCAGATCTGATAGAGGAGAGGAATACTATGGTAGACATGAGGTTGCAAGACAAGAAAAGGGTTTGTTTGCTAAGTATTTGGAATCAGATGGAATAGTTACTCAATTCACTATGCTACGTAGTCCTTAGCAAAATGGTGTGGCCAAAAGGTGTAATCGCACCTTAAAGGACATAACGAGATCAATATAGAGCAGGACTAACTTACCTGAATACCTTTAGGGTGAAGCCATCAAAATGACATTATATATCTTGGACAAAGTCCTGAGCAGGTCAATATCAAAGACGCCTTTTGAGCTTTATATTTGAAGGAAGCCAAGCCCAGACATTCGTATGTAGGGCTACCCTACTGAGGTAAGATTATATAATCCTTATGAGAGCAAATTGCAACCTCATTCAACTCATTGCTATTTAGTAGGATATCTCGACCACTCTAACGGCTATAGATTTTAGTTTAGAGAGAGAGGGGCTAGAATAGTGGAATCAAAGATGGTGAAGTTCTTGGAATACAATGTCTATGATGAGAGAGGATCTTCACATCCTCCAGAAGTTAGCAGGACGGTCATTGCTATTTAGTGGGATATCTCGGCCACTCTAAGGGCTATAGATTTTATTGTAGAGAGAGAGGGGCCAGAATAGTGGAATCACAGATGGTGAAGTTCTTGGAATACAATGTCTATGATGAGGGAGGATCTTCACATCCTCCAGAAGTTAGCATCACGGATACTAGAATTATTTTGTATCCACCTCTTATACAGTCAGTTTCGATGGATGAAGGCCTAAGTACCATGCTTGAGCAGGCACAGGAACTTACACCTATTCAGGAGGATGTTTTTGAAGTACAAGAGTCTATGCAGTTGCATAAATCCACCAGAGAGAAGCGACCTGCTATCTCGTTAGATTACATAGTCTATCTGGGTGAGCAAGACCATAACATTAGACATGTTGTGGTTCTAACTACATTTTTAAAAGCCATTTCTGGACCCCATATGGATATGTAGTGGGAAGCAATGAAGGACGAGATGCATTTTATGAGATAATAAGGTATGGGAGCTAGTTGATTTACCTTAACATTGAAGGCCTATTAGTTGTAAGTGGCTATCTAAGACCAAGAAGGATACACAGGGTCAAGTTGAGCAGTTTAAGGCGTGTCTAGTTGCCAGGGGATTCACTTAGAGAAAAGGAATTAACTTTAATGTCACCTTCTCTCTTGTGTCCTCGAAGGATGCATTTAGAGTGATTATGGCATTAATAGCTTATTATGATATGAAGCTACATCAGATGGACTTTAAGACCACTATTCTGAATGGTGACCTTTATGAGTAGGTCTATATGAAGAAGCCTAAAAGATTTCAGGATTAGGATATAACTAACAAAGTTTACAAGTTGAATAAATCAATATATGGTTTAAAATAAGTTTTCAGATAGTGGTACCTAAAGTTTGAAGAGGTTTTGACCTCATTCGGCTTTGTACAAAACAAAGTCGAAAGATGCTTATACTATAAGGTCAAGGAGAGCAAGGTCATCCTCATACTACTGTATGTCAATGACATTTTGCTCTTATCAAATGATTTGACTATGTTGCATGAAGTTAAGCAACTTTTGGCCAAACATTTTGACATGAAGGATTTAAGTGAAGCATCGTTTGTCCTCGGTATACAGATTCACCAGGACAGATCTCGACCCTCGTTGAGCCTCTCACAAAGTGCATACATTGAACGAGTACTACAAACGTTTAATATGATTGAATGTAGACCTATTGTAGCACCTATCTCTTATGGAGAGAGATTATCTTTGGCATAGTGTCCAAAGAATGAGGTTAAGAGAGTGGCTATAAGGGATGTCCCGTATTCTAGTATAGTAGGTAGCTTGATGTATGCCAGGTGTGCACTAGACCAAACATTGCATTTTTCGTTAGACTACTAGGTCAATATCTAGCTAACCTAGGTGTGGGCCATTAGAATGCAGTTAAATGGGAGTTAAGATACCTAAAGTGTACCATGGATTATACGTTGACATATAGAAGAGTCAACGAATTGAACTTCATAGGGTATACACTCTGATTTTGCTATATGTTCAGATGATCACAAGTCCACTTCAGGATACATTTTTATGTTGGCAAATGGTGCAGTATTGTGGAAGAGTGTCAAGCAGACACTGGTAACTTCCTCGACCATGCATGCAGAGATTGTTGATTGTTATAGAACTGTTACAAAGGCGGTTTGGCTCAGAAACTTGATTTCTGAGTTGTCTGTGGTGGATTCGATTGTTAAACCCATACGGTTGTATTGTGATAATCTTTTTACAGTGTTGTTCAGTAACAAAAACAAAAGTATTACATGGTCTAAGCATTTGGAGATTAAGGATTTGACCATAATAGAGCTGATCCAGAAGGGTAATGTTGAAGTAGAGCACATTAGGACTGTGGAGATGTTAGCTGATTCGGTGACTAAAGAACTTCGCCCCCTAATGTTTGCTAGACATATGTCCGGTATAGGTGTGTTGAAGTCCTTACACAACAATATTTAGAGTTCATTGTATTTTTCTCCTTAAATGATTGTGTATTTTGTTGTATTATGACATTATAGTTATTTATTAATAAAGATGAACATATTTTTATCCTCGGTTATAACTATTTTATATATAATCATAATACATGTAGAAATCTTAAGATTTGTGTTGATCTTAAGCATTTTAAAGGTCATTGGACGTGTTTATAAAGATTAACCTTGTGCCTATGTCAATAAACACACAAAGTTTATAAGGACATCCTTAAAATTTCATACGACAAAGGGGGATATAAGATTTTAATCCTATAAAGTTTCTCTAATTCAGTTTAGCATTCAGTTGGAGAAGATAAAGGTTTTCTCTAATGTTATTTAACATCTGGTGAGAGGAAACAAGTTTTCTCTAATGCTATTTAGCATTCGGTGAGAGAAAACAAGATTTCTCTACTGCAATTTAGCACTTGCAATATATCATAAAGATAGAGAAATCGAGACCTATAGATGAAGATGATACATATTAGATTATAAAGGTATCATTGTAGTTTGTCACACTCCAATTTCCCATTCATATAGTAAAGTATTAGATATTTGTACTTATATTAGACCTGTGTCATACATGACACATGTGATTGATATTTTCCTGTATCAAAAGCCTTGCAGGACAGAATGTAGGACTTTCATTACCTTTGGATCAAATGTTTTTAAAATTTTGGTACCAATACATTAGCGTAACTTAACCGAGTTTTCAAATTGTTTTAAACTTGATTAAAACTGCAATTCATAATTGTCCAAGGGGGAGATTGTAAGACATTTTTATCCTTAAAGGAAATTTTGTCATTTTCCCATATAGTGGATAGTTATTAATTGTCATTTTGGCCTTTTAATAAATTATCAGTTAAGTTACGTAATTTAGTCCAGATAAGGGTAATAAAGTGGCCCAATAAATGGTCTAGATTAATGAGTCGAAGTTCGGATGAAAAATAGATCCTTTTTAGTGTCGACTAGTCTATATCGGCCTTGTGATGGGGAAGCCCGATATGGAAGCTATATTGTATTTGCTGATATCAATCGTAAGCATACAGAATTTCTGACCTGTTAAGAGAGCTTACATATTGAGAAAACTGTAGAAAGGTCTAAACCATGTGTCGGATGAAGAATATTTTCTGTAAAGATCGCGGGAGATTGGAGCTTGTTTGGTGCTCGAAAATTGCTTCGGAATCAGAGATAGAGCTGAAATCAGGTATTTTGCATTCTTTTATTTTCAATCCTTTCATATATGATCCTGGATATTTAATAAGGTCTGTACTACTTATTACATATTTTACCTTGATGATTTGTTTCAATCATAACGTCTTAGAATTTGCATATCTTTTTAACCAATATCTAGTTTCGAAGATCATCCTTATTGTTCTTTTATCTTAAAGTACAACTCCATTTTCAGTTGGAGCACGTTTTCCTTTTATATATAGACTGAAAACTATTTTTAGAACATCTTTATGCTTATCTACTTATGCACATTTCTTGCATAAGTGAGTGTAAGAATTTACCATAGTTAAGTTAGTTTTTTTCTACTAAGCAGTAATCAATAGTTTCCTTCTATACAACAAATTAGAAAATTTACACTTAAAAAATAGGTGAGTAGCTGCTTCAGGTATAACATTGCACTAGAAATTTTTTTTAGGGGAATTTAGGAAGTTTTTCCTGTCAAGTGTATCTAACACATGACATGAGCCTTAGTTACATATCTCGGATCGAAGAAACAAAGAAATACTTGATTTCAGTTCCATCGAGTTTCCAACGAGCTTTTGAAGTCGTAATGACGAATCCTACTAGCACCTTTACTAAAGTCACTCACTAAGATGTAATTAATCTCTTTCTATGATTTTCTTAAAACATGAACCTCTGAATGGGTCAGAGTCTCTGTACATTCACAAATTACTTAATCAATCACAGGAGACATTAACCTATATATATAGCTTTCATATTGGGCCTTCTAATTACGGATTTAATATGGGTCCAATTCACACTAATCATGATCCACTTTCTTACTTGACTTCAGCCCATTAACTTAAAACCTTTTATTAGGCCACTTTATTACCTTTATCTAGGTTAAATTAATATAACTGAACTAGTAAGTTATTGACAAAAAGACAGTTAATTATTGTCCACTATATAGTAAAAATTCAACATTCTCCCCTTTGGACAATAAACAATTGCAATATTGATAAAAAGTTGAAAACCAGTTCAAAAATACGGTTCAGTCACGTGATTATATTGATTGTTCAGATTTAAAAACACAATTTGATCCAAAGATAATAAAATTCCATTTTTCCGTCCTACAAGGCTTTAGAAACTGCAAAATATCGAATACATGTGTCATGTGTGATACAAATCCAATACAATTATTTATATCTAATACCTCACTAACATGAATAAGAAAATAGAGTGTGGCAAACTTGGATGACATATGTATGATCTAAAATGTATCGTCTTTCTATTTGTAGGTCTCGACTTCTTTAAACTTTATATTAAACTTCATATGCAAAAGTACATAAAAGAAATCTTGTTTTCATTAAATGGTATACTAAACTGCATTAGAGAAAACCTTTATATTCACTCACTGAATGCTACACTGCATTAGATAATACCTTTATAACATTAAACACTTATATCTCCCTACGTCATGTTAGAATCCATGGATATCCTTTTAAACTATATGTGTCATAAATATAGGCTCAACATCAATCTGTATATATGCCTAATGACCTTTAAACTGCTTAAGATCGACATAGACATTAATTCTTTAACATGCCTTATGATAATGTATAAAAAACACATATTACTGAGGATAAAAAGATGATCATCTTAATCAATAAACAACTATCCTATCATAATACATCAAAATGTATAAACATGTAAGGAGCAAACATAACGGTTCCTAACTAACAATGATAAAGACTTCAAAATACCTATACGGTATAAATGTCTTTCAAACATAAATGGACGAAGTCCTTTAGTTAAAGGATCAACCAACATCTCCTCAATCCACAAATGCCCAACCTCAATGTCATCATTTTAAATCAACTCCTTTATGGCCAAGTATTTGACCTCCAAATATTTAGACTTTGAGAAATTCTTATTGTTGTTATTAAATAACAAAACAAAAAGAATATCACAATACAATAAGATGGGCCTAGCCACTAAATCAAACATAAATAACTTGAAATTAAGTTCCTGAGTCATATCACTTATGTAGCAGCCCCTATAACATGCAAGAAATTCTGAATCATAGATAAGGAAGTCATTAGTGTTTACTTGATACTCTTCCATGATACTACACCATCTATTAACATGAAACTGTAACATGAAGTGGACTTTCTATCATTCAAATACGTAGCAAAATTGGAGTCTGTATACCCTATAAGGTTTAAATTGTTGGCTCTCCTATATGTCAACATGTAATACTTTGTTCCCTTTATGTATCTCAACACTGTTTGAATGCATTCCAATGGTCTATGAATGAGTTACCTAGGTATCGACCCAACAATCTAACAGTAAATGCAATGTCCAGCCTAGTGCACACTTAAGCATAAATTAGGCTACCAACCTACTAGAATATGAAACGTTCCTCATATTTTCTCTCTCTACTTCCTTCTTTGGATACTGCACCAAAGATAGCCTTTCGCCATGAGAGATTCATACTACAATGGTTTACAATCTACTATACTAAACCTTTGCAACCTATGCTCAACATATGCATTCTATGAACGACTTAAAGATTGTTAAGATTTGTTTCAGTGAATCTACATACCTAGGACAAAATATGTTGCACCAAGGTCCTTCATGTCAAAATTCTTGACCAAAAGTATTTTAACTTCATGCAATATGGTCAAGTCATTTCATATAAGCAAGATTTCATTTGAGTACAATAATAGGAAGATAACTTTGCTCCCTCTGACCCTGTAATACAAGCATTGTTGAAATTTATTTTCCATGAAGCCAAAAGAGTTTACAACCTGATTAAACTTTAGGTACCATTGTCTGGATGCTCATTTCAAATTGTATATCCTAAAATCCTTCTGGTTACTCCATATAGACCTTTTCATAATCGTAGTATCCATCCTGTTTTCATCTTCAGGGTGAGATGGCTGACCCTCCTCAAAGACGTCATATTCCAGAAACTTAGTTATTTGTGATTCCACAATTCGAAACCCCCTTCTCTACAGTAGAATCTGTATCCTTTAGATTAATTGAGATATCCTACTAAGTAGAAACAAATGGAACAAGTGCATAATTTTTTCAAGAGGATTATACAAACGCACCTTAGCAGGGCAACTCCATACATGAATGTGTGGAAATGCTAGACTTACATCGTTTCCAAAGTTCAAAAGGTGCCTTTGACACTAATTTTCTTAGGACTTTATTAAGGATATATAATCCTAACGTGATAGCTAGATATTCAGGTAGGAGTCTTACTCTGCATTGATCTCATCATGTCCTTTAAGGTGCGATAATGCCTTTCGTCCACAACATTTTGCTCAGGATTACCTGGCTTAGTAAACTGTGTCACTATTCCACAATATTCCATATATCTAGAAATCAAATCTTTTTCTTATCCTGAAATCCTATGTTTGCCATAATACTCTCCACTATGGTCAGATTTGACTATCTTGATGGATTTTCCCAATTGATTCTCATCCTCAGCCTTAAAGCTCTTGAATTTGTCAAGAACATTTTTTTTAAGTATAAACACATAATTGTAATGGGAATAATCATCAATGAAAGTTAGAAAATAGCTAGAATTGTATAATTTGGCTTTATAGGGCCCACTAATATCTGTATATATGAGGTCCAATAAACTACAAGCTCGAGTTGACCCTTTTTTCTTTATTTTGGTCAACTTATCTTTGCAGTAATCAACACATGTTTTCAATTTGTCAAAATTTAGAGTTGGGAGAATGTTTTCCTTTATCATTCTCTCATATCTATCTCTGGACATGTGGCCTAAGCTTTTATGCCAAAAAATGTATGATGAATCCTTAATGAGAGGTCTCTTTCGAGTAACAATTTCTGTCATATATGAAGAAATATACATTTCATGAGGGGAAAGGCATATTTGATATAAACCATATGAAAAAAAGATAGCTCCAATATGTTTTCCATCGAAAGATAAATGTACAACTGCATTTCAATGACAAAATGATAGCCCTCTTTGTCTAATACTGATATAGATATCAAATTCTATCAAAAAGATGATATGTAAAATGGGTCTAGTAATATCAGTACAAACCCTGTATTGAGGTTCAACATACATCCTTTATATACAAAACATTAACTTCTCCTCCCTCTAGTTAGTTTTCTCTTGGATCTGAATCCCTGCATTCTGGAAGCAACATGATTAGACACTCCACTATCTACCCACCAAAAATTGGATGTGGTTATTGCAAAATTGGATTCATGAATCATGTAAGAGTTACCTGATAGTTCCTATTTCACCTTCCATACTTTATACTTCTCGCAATTGGCTTTCTTATGATCCTTCATCTTACAAAAGAAGATCCTCATGTTTTTCAACTCTTGTGACCTCTTTGTACAGACTGCTCAGTCTGTATCTGCTGAGAGAATTTCAATTTCTCTCCCTTAGCTCTTTTGGGTTTAACCTTGCCCTTACCATTAACGGTTGCAAAAAGGGCTATATGAGGACCACTTTTGAACTTTTCGTCTGCTGCAACACATTGGGAAATCAAGGCATTGATATCCCAAGCCTCATTCTGTAAAATGTATGATGAGACGAGCATACCAAACTCTGATGGAAGAGTGTTCAAAGCTTGGTGCACTATTAATGAATGAGGAATGGGATGTCAAGTGTCTTTAGTTTACTCTATAGATGGACCATCCTGATAATGTAGTCCCGTACTCCCCCTTCTTTTGTATACCTCATAGAGAATAACTCATTGATCAAGGCACTCTGCTCTACATTTGACAAGATCTTGTTTCTTTGGGACACATTATCCAAAAACTCCTTTAGTTAATAGTGTTCGGTAGTTCACTCAGTAGATGATCTGGGATTGACCTCTTGATGGATAAAAAACATATCTTGTTAGATCGGTCCTAGGTTGCAAAATCTACTTTGTTAGCTTCTGAATCATTGGATGTGATTGGAGCTAGTTGCTCAGTCTATAAAACCAAGTTGACATCTGTGCTTCCATTTATTGAAATTGTAACTGGTTAGGGTTTCAATGGTGACAATGTTATTGTTGATCAAAAAGGTAACTGTAAAATGACAACGTAAAAGTTAGCATTAATAAGGATAATAGTGATACTTAAAGTTGTAAATAGTATCTGTACCAAGAATCTGATTACACACATTATGAAACACCTGTGGGCTGAATACATAATGTCTACAACCAGACCTCCACTCAAAAGTGATCAGAGTAAAACCATTAACTCTTATGACACGACCATTTGTGGGTGAATCAATCACTAAAGCAATGGTTTCCTCCATCTTATTCTTTTATGCACATCTCAAAATCCCATGTAAGGGTAATAAATTTTGGTAGAATAACCAATCATAAGACTAGAGATATCCCCAAACATGCAAGTAAAACAATCCAAATACTAACTCGAAAGGGCACTGTGATGACAACATTCTCATTAGTACTCAAAAATTCCACAAACATAAGGGATACACATTTATATTATCCTCACATTGCATATAGGCATACAGTATGAGATAATATTTGTTAATAAATGCAAAAAATCATATGCATATTCT
>JAOSBO010036300.1:0-11178 GCA_027563915.1 Erythroxylum rotundifolium | reverse complement strand
TCTAGTTCTTTGGTTCAATCTCGACTATTACCCTAATTAAGCTTATTTCATTGATTTGTTGTTCTCAAACCTCTCCTAGAAACTCTTAATCATAGGTTAATAATTAACCCGAGTTTTCCCTTAGGTTTTGTTTAATTAAGATACGATCATTAATTAAACCTAACCACTAAATAACCTAGGACATGAGCTCCAGATTTAATTAGGCAGTAGCATTACTTTAACACCCCACTTCCACCGAGCATGAATCCGTACATCCCAAGGATATTCGGACACACACCCTATGAAAGTGATGCATTAAAGCAATCAAACAAAACTCATTGGGAAAATTTTTCTTAAACATCACACGCATTCTTTTGGAAAACTAATAATCATTGATGGCCCCTTTGTTTTGTAAACAATTCCAAACATCAATATTACAAATAATGTACATATGATCAAAATTTCAGTAATCAATTGGGGCCCATTACATAATAAAATACTTTCAATCAAAATGTCACTTCATTTCTGAATCATTCACATTTACCTTGTTCAGTACTTATGATTACACACTTTAATACAAAAATAGTGAAGTACAAATGCAGATGCTAACTAATCCCGACCTTTATCTTTTATCTAAATGCAATGGTTAGGCCCCAATTGGTTTAAGTGGGTGTTTTCTCTGAGCCTAAAAAATATGTTGCAAATTAGGGTGAGTTTTGTGAACTTAGTGAGTGGACCATCCTCGATGGCTTACTTAATCACATAATACATCAATTAATGTTATCATGTAATCATATAATTCACATCGCTTTATTAATTTATCGTGTAGCATCAATCACATACTTTGATCATGAACTTTCATATTTTTCAATCAATTTGATTACACATTTCAATTGCATTCATTCAAATCATGTAATTCATGTGTTTATATAAAGTTTATAAGACTCAAACTTACTTCATTTGTTGTTATGAACAAGTGCCATGATCACTGTCCTGTATCCATTGTGGATATCGGGCTCTATCATACAAATCAAGCTATAGTATCTTACTATAGATGTCTGAGCTTTAAGCTCTTTTCTCAGTGGCCACTCTAGTCACAACAGCCTTTATTTGTTCATGCATTCATGTAATGAAATGCATCACATTCATATATATTTAATCAATTGCTTGTATTCAATTTCACATTCACATTTCTCATTTCTCACTGGATCGATGTCTGGCATTTAACAATTGAGTTGAGAACACTTATTTCTTTCTCATTCACATTCAAGGAATCACTTCCAATATGTTCACATTCATCAAGCTCCTCGAACTATTAATGTCTGAAATTATCACAATTACATTCACATTAGTAATAATAAAATACAAAAATTAAAATAGAACAATCATTTAAAGTAAGACCATCTAGGTCGACTCATAATACGCTTCAAATTAGCATTAGTTTCCATGATCTGAAAACGACTGGATGCAAATGTTGAATCCTGTATATCAATTTCATGCAACACACATAGTGAACACATATTATTAATTGCATAATCACATAAACATTTCATTATACACATGTGTGTATGTGTAAGGTATAATGCATGCTTATATTGACAATCCCGGGTGTATTTCCTTTATTCACATCTCATAATCATTCAATAACATCTTTCAATCATTCTTTAATACCTAAAGCCCTTTATTCACTTTACTCACCTCATTCATCATCTGTTAGGTTCACTTGAAATCTCATTCAAGCCTAAAATATCTCATATGGAAGCACCCTAGTATTGGTTGGTTCAAATTTAACCCAAAAGACGTTTCTTTTTCTCAATAGGCCTGGCCCCGATCGTAGTGTCCTTGCAACAATCATGACAGAAACTTTTAGGATCTGCCATGATCGTGTTATAATGGTCCCGATCGTGACAAACCCACTTTATTTTAGGTCACGATTATGAGGTGAGGGCCACAATCGTGCCCCTGCAAATTCTCCTCCATTGATCCGAATTCAACACTTATCATTACACCAATTCAATTACTAATTTGATTATATCCCTTATCAAACTCTATTCAATTGATTAGGTATCTTCAATTACACAAATACCATTCATAAAAAAAAAAACCATAACATCACATTCATAGCATCAAGCAAGTTATTCACTAGGTATGTCCTCATTTTAACAAATCAAGTCCAAAAACATCATAATTATTCACTTCATCCTTAATAGGTTCAACCCTAGCATAATCCCTAAATTTCCATGAAAATTCACTGCCCACGATCATGTCATTCCCAGCCACGATCTTGACGGAAGCTAATTTCCCACATACTCTACAGTTTTCCATTTTTTCCCCAAGATGGACTTTTAGGTCAGTTTTGTATGATCCAAATTACCTAGAAAATGAAGTCTTTAGGCAAATACTTCTGATAATAAAATGTTCCTATATAACTTACGTTTCTAATGAAATCAAAATCATGCATTTTGGTTAAGTATTATACAAGTTATAATCAAAATCCTATACACTATTCTCATATCTCGACAGCAGAGAATTCTCAACTTCAAGAAAAATTTTAAAATCATAAAAGACAGAATTCAAATTAGATGCCTTCATAAAAATTGTAGCCATATGTTTCTATTTTACTATAAATCAAAATCCATCCAATTTGAATGTTCACGGGTCAATTTATGGCCAAAATACAGATGCATGTTCAGTACAAACACTGCATATAACTTACTCTAGGACACTTCTAAACATTTTCATCCTGGTTCATCTCTTTTGCTTAGTCTATCAAGTCTAGCTTAATGCACCATCATTTCCTTTTCATTCATAATTCCATTTCAGCTTAATATTATACACATAAATCAAAATCCATGATTAACCAAAAACACCAAAACACAACATATTGTTACACAATCTCAACTCCAAAATTTTGCACATATTCAACTCCAATTCTCTTTATTTCACTTCTATATATGATCTAAATTCAAGACATCATCATATACCCTTTTCTTAACTTAACACTCACAATTTATCATTCATGACAACACAAAAATAAAATATGATTCCATTTACCTCTTCATTCCAGCACATTATCATATTTCAAACTTCCTTTTTCAAATTCAAACATCCCGTAACTCACTATCATAAATGATTCATTTATCCAAAAATTTATGAATACATTAACTCATTACAATTTTAAAGCATAATCTCATTATTAACACCTACACCCATATCAAGACATATATATAAGAACTCATTATCATTAATCTCAAGTCATTCATCATAAATGATTTACTAAACACCAACCCATGAAGATCAATATGTAACTTACTTGATTTTGCTCTAAATCCTTCAAAAACACACAACCCTAGCTTTCCCATGTATCTCACGACCATCATCATAGGTTTTTGATACAAGATGAAGAAGGCAACCAGATGGAGTAAGAAATGATAGAGAAGAGCAAGGTGTAATGTGGATGAGGACGGGTGAAGTAAAATCATGAAAGTGAAGAAGACTGAAGAAGATGAGAAGAAGATGAGAGTTTCATATAAGTTGGAAGCAAATAACAAGTGAAACACAACAAGAGACTTGTCTTTCAATAGCTAAAAATTCGGATAAGACATGTAAGGAGTGGTAGTGACACTTGTCACTACCACTTGTCACTTTTCTATGATCCAATTTGGTACTCCAATTTCTAATCCAATTGTCTCCCAAATTTTGATAACACTTGTCAATAATTCCTAAGGTCATTTACAAAATTTTCCATTGCCATTTGACTCTTATTTCTACTACCATTTATCAATTATCCTGCCACTTGGCATTCTTCTTAGTCTAAAAATGCCCAAAATTTTAGTAAATTTTCTAAATTTCACCAAAATTCGAAAATCAACATTTATATACTCCAATTCAATTTAATGCATGCGTTAATGCTAGTGCAATGCTTCATTTAATTATTGTTTTTCGTCCCTTTCATGAAGGTTTTTCCAATAATCAAGGCATAACCAAGACACCCAAAAAGAATAAGCTGAAGTCATTTTTCACATATAATGCCTTTTGCATCTTTTTATTCATGCTTCTGCTCCTCTTTCACATCATTTTACTTGCATGAAAAACGTGCAAGTTGCATTCAATTTGCCTTGTCATTTAGCTCATAGATTGCTACATACTTCATCTTTAATCTTCTTTGTATTTTCAACATATGTCCTTTTTTTTAATTAATTACTTGCTCAAATATTTATTATTCCTGCTCCATGAAGTCAAGTAAAAATTAATTTTTAGACAATAGCTAAAATATAACGCATTTGACTCAATTTAATTTTTTTGCCTCCAAATTATACCTAAAATCATATATGAATTAAAGTGAGTATCTTAAACATTTTCGTACATTAATTGCTAAGTGTAAATAATTAAATGTATCAACAATTAGACACATATCAATTTTCCCCACACTTAGCTTTTGGCTGCCCTCAGGCAAAACATCCAAATTAAGTTCAAAAACCTAAAACATTTACTCAATTCGCATACTTTCCAGGACTATATAATCACAAGAAAAGATGAATGACTTTCAAAAATCATAGCAAGATGTCAACATTCCAAGCTTTTATTTATGATCAATCAACATTCATTACCTTTAAAAACTGAGCAATCTAATGGTAGACTCGAAAAATGTGTTTAAGTAAAATATATCAACGGGTACACTCATCACCATTCATGATCATGACAATCCACAACTTTGCATATCATTTCATTTCTCCACAACTAAAATTCACATTTAAAATCATGGATCAAAGGACTTTTCAAGGTTGTAATGTGGGCAAAGGTAAGGTAAGATGTATTTAGGTCAAGTAGCATGAAAGTCATCAAATATAGTGAAATAAAAGTAACACTCAATCAAAAATTGGGTACCGTCAGCTGTGATAAAAGCAACACTTATATTTCACAACCCCATTCAACTCTCATATACCAACCACATGAAGCATATACCAATCCGAAGGAATCACTTATACAATTTATGCCAACAACACATTGAAACCATAAGAGTGAACCTTCTAAGCCAACATTTACCTTATATCCAATATACTCAAATAACCCATTGTTAGTTGTGTTTTGCATGATGTTTTAAGGTTTAATTTGTTATACATTTAGTGTTAAAGTGAGTATTGAGTATGCATTTAGAGCATAATTAGGTTAATTTGTGTATTTAAGTATTTTATGGGTTAGTTGGAATTCTTAAGCTTAAATTGTATATTCTTAAGGTAACCTAATGTGTGTGCTAGTGTTGCTGGACAAATAGGGAAGAATGGTGAAGAGTTAAAGAGTTTCAGGCTAAATGACATAGGCCACGATCGTGCACATGGGCCACAGTCATGACATAAAAGGAAGAGAAAGAAGGAGCCAAGCCACGATCGTGCACTCTGAGCCACGATCCTAATAGAGAGCAACAAGTCAAGCCATGATCGTGCACTTTAAGCCGCACTCATGACAGAAAGGATAAAGTGCTGGCCATGATTGTGACATGTAGGGCCATGATCGTACCCTGCATCAGACTGACATAAAAACTCAATTTTTGAGTTTGACCTAGGGTTGCTACAAAATAAATAGAACAATCCCTAGCAGCCGCTAGCAGGGATTAAAGAGCTAAGAAAGTTTTGTGAAAAGTGAGATTTCATCAATCCTGAGAGAAAACCTAGAGAGAGATCAAGAGTTCAAGGAAGGTTTAAAGAGTTTTGGGCTAAATGACACAGGCCACAATCGTGCACATAGGCCACAGTCATGACATAGAAGGAAGAGAGAGAAGCAGCCAGGCCACAATTGTGCACTCTGAGCCACGATCCTAATGGAGAGCGACAAGTCTGGCCACGATCTTGCACTTCAAGCCACACTCATGACAGAAAGGGTAAAATGTTGGCCATGATCGTGACATGTAGGGCTATAATTGTACCCTGCATCGGGCTGACATAAAAACTCAATTTTTGAGTTTGACCTAGGGTTGCTATAGAATAAATAGAACAATCCCTAGTAGCCGCCGGTAGGGATTAAAGAGCCAAAAAAGTTTTGCAAAAAGTGAGATTTCATCAATCCTGAGAGAAAACCTAGAGAGAGATCAAGAGTTCAAGGAAGGAGACAAAGGAAGAGATACATAGAGATGAGCTAGATGAGAAGTGCTTCTTAAAACAGGTGGTTTCCCACCATCACCACTTCTGAGATTCTATTCCCCAGAGTAATTCCACTTATTTCATCTTTATTATTGTATTGAATTGAACTAAGTGTTGGGATTGATTATGTGATTGTTGAGTCGATTTTATACTTACCATTGGATATTAATTTTTAAGATTAATGAAATTTAATTGAATGTGTTTTCAACTGCTTGATTGTGATTTCAATTTTCTGCTTAATAATTCGGCAATAAACTGAGAGGGTAAGCGGGGTAAAAATCATTGATTTGGGTAACAGAAGTTAGGTAAATCGATAGGTAGAGAATTGGATCAAACTGGAAGAGTTGTATAACGATAGATCGAGTATAGATTTCCGATATGTTAATAGACATCTTTAGAACTCATTTAGGTTTTGGACCAATTGCGGATTGAGAGATCATAATTTCCATAATTTGAATTAGGGATTATTAATTAGGGTTAAGAATTATAACTCGAGAAAGAGTAATTCACCCTAGGACCATCTAGACCCATCAATTCGATTGTTGCATAATTAGTTAGGTTTCGTTTAATTTTGAAATAAAATCCCCTTTCTCTCCCTTATTAATTTCTAGGTTAATTTCGAGTTAGTTGTGAGTTTGCTTTTTGTTTACTATTTGGTACTTTAATTTCTCGTAATTGATTCTTGATTAATTTTAATTTCTACATTATTGGATTAATTAGGAATTGTGAACTTAGATGCCTTAGATTTTAGGACTAGTTCCCTTCTTCATGGGATCGACACCTTAGGTATTATGTGAATGACCCGTTCACTTGTAGTAATTACAAAGGTTATAAATAGTAAAACTTAGCATGTGTAACCTTGAGCGAACAAGTTTTTGGTGTCATTGTTGGGGAAGGCAATTTTGTTCTATAGATAAGGCATTAGGATGGTTTTCAATTTTTATTTCATTTTCATTAGATTCACGTAGAAATCGTGCTCTTGTATGAACTCCAAAGTCATAAGGGGTTCGAGTCTTGGAGACTTTAGATTTGGATATCACACATTTAGAACAAACCCTTAGGAAAGCTTGGTGAGAAGAAGAAGAAAAGTTCGAGGAAGTACAAATGGTCAAGGAGTTCCAAAGAAATATGGATCAAGAAGTCAACCCTGGAAGGTAGCAACAGAGGATGCTTATGGATTTTATAAGGACAGGATTTAATCCAGAGAACTAAGGAGTGGCTAAACCGCCTATTAAAGCGGTTTCCTTTGAAATCAAGCCAACCCTCCTTAATATACTTCAGCAGAATGCCCAATTCTATGGACTAGCGAATGAAGACCTGAACGCTCATAATATGAGTTTTCTTGAGATCTGTGATACCTTTTGGTATCACTAGATGTCCGAGGACGCAGTAAGGATTAGGCTGTTCCCTTTCACACTTATAGATAGAGCAAAGGCTTGGTATCATTCACTGAGCTTCACTAACATTATGACATGGGAACAATTAGTGCGTGCTTTCTTAGGTAAATACTTCCCGCTGAAAAAGACCACAATGATAATTAAGGAAATTACAAACTTTCAACATGATGACGAGGAGTCTATTTATGAAGCATGGGAGCATTACAAGGACCTACAGAGGAGATGCCCACACCACAATTTACCCAAGGAGTTCCTGCTGCAGACATTTTACAATGGAGTTAACCCACCTACCAGAGGCACCATTGATGCAACATCAGGAGAATCTTTAATGAAAAAGACGATCGACGAAGTAGAAGAGTAGATAGACAAGATGGCCAGCAATAGCTGTTTATGAGCAAGTGAGAGAAGTAGGCAACCTACTTCACTTTGAGAGCAAAAGGGAGTTGTTGTAGTCGATCAAATGACAAAAATGCAAGCTAAGATTGACAATCTGATGCAACAACTCAATAATATGAAGGCATCATCCTCAGCTACAGTAAAGGCCACACAACTTAAATGTGAGATATACGGCTAGCTGGACTATGATATGGTGGACTGTGACTTGATGAGGGACAAAAACCCAAAGCAAGCTAACTACATAGGGCCCCAATTTGGACGTGGAGGAGGTAATAACCTTTACTCCAATACTTATAACCCTGGGTAGAAGAATCACCCAAACTTCTCCTGGTCTACCAATAACAATGGAGGGCAGTTTAGACCCTAAGGCCAATCAAGCTTACAACAGGATAAGACAAGCTCAATGGACTCAAAATTGGACAGAATCTTAGACAAGCTTGGGATCTTAGATGACACATATAAGAAGTTGGAAGATAAATTTAAGCAAATCACTAGGAGACACGCAACTTCCATTCATAATTTAGAAGCCCAAGTAAGCCAACTGACAAGTGCCTTCTTTAGGAAAAAATTTGGAATTGTTCCTAGCACTTTGGGAATAAAATCAAAGGAGCAAATAAAGGCTATCACAATTTGTAGTGGGAAGGAAATTGAACCAACCACAAAAACAAGAAAGGTGTCTGCCTAATCAGTAAAGAAAAATCAAGAAAAAGAGAGAGAAGTAGATATGAGCAAATACCCTCCTTATGTTTCACCTCAAACCTATCAACCCAAGGTACCATTTCCTCAACGATTACAAAATAAGAAACTAGATGAACAATTTACCAAGTTCTTTGAGAAATTAAGAACGTTACAAATCAATCTTTCTTTTGTGGAGGCATTAGAACATATACCATAATATACGAAAATTTTTAAGGACATATTATCGAAGAGGTGCACTTGGGAGGATAATTAGACAGTAACCCTAACTAGTACATGTAGTTCAATAATCACCAGTCAAATGCCATCAAAATTGAAAGATCCAGGAAATTTCACAATACCTTGTGTGGTTGGTGAATTGGAATTTGCAAAGTGTTTGTGCGATATGGGAGCTAGCATCAATCTTATGCTGTTATTGATATTCAAGAAGTTGGGACTGGGAGAGGTCAAGCCTACCTCAACGTTAATTCAATTAGTAGACCAGTCCATTAAAAGGCCATTGAGAATAGTGGAATATGTACTGATGAGAGTGGACAAGTTCATTATTCCAGTGGATTTTGCAGTTCTGGATTTTGAAGAGGATAAGAACTATCCATTTTTCATGGGTTAACCTTTTATGAATATAGGAAAGGCCATAATTGATGTTCACGAAGGTAAATTGACACTTTGAATAAGAGAAGATCAAGTTGAATTTAATATGAATAAGGCCTTAAAGAATCCAATAACGAGCAGTGCATGCATGAAGGTTTAAATAGTGGATCACAAACTACAATAACAAATTGAGAGTTGCATTGTAGAAGTGAAGTCCTTAAAAGTAGAGCATGATAATGAATGTTGGACCCCATTTTTAGAGCCCAGTGATTCTAGATGACGAAGAACCTGAGCCGTGTATTTCCCTATAGGGCTATTTCCTTACACCCTCATTGGTTCGTCTACTTCCAAATAACATCTCAAAAGGGTTGAACCCGAGTTCCTTTTTGCCTATCCCAAGGTGATGATTTAAGATGGTTGGGTAACCAACGAGTGAAAGGGAAGTCGAAAAGTTCAAACCATAAGGAAATCTTCAGCATCAGCATAGATGGGTTCGCTGCGGCAAACTAAATGTTTCACCGTGGTGAAATTTGGGACACTTCGAAGAGCTCTCGAGAAAAATTTTTCGCGATATACTAAATAACTTTGCCACGGTAAAACTAGGATAATGTTCTAAGGACCTCTCGAGAAAACTTTGTCGTGGCGAAATCAATAATTAAAGGTAGAAGTACCCTTCAGAAAAAGTTCGTCATGCTTGAAATTGGTACCTTTAATTCTGCCATTCCAAATTCAAACACCCCATACCACTTTTACTCATAATCCTCTTAAAATCACTTTTTATACGTGCGATATGAACTCCTCAAATGTTCCACTATCAATTGATTTCACTAAACTCCCAAATCTTACTCCCTTGGTTCATCATATATGACCAATTCTCATCTTTCACTATAGCTATCCTATATGCATCCAACACAACACTACCCCTTAGAATGATCATATCTCCTAATCCCCATTTCTAATAACTTCATACTTTACATCATAAAACAACAAGCTGAAAAGATAATCTACCACTTCCCATAAGACAATTATGTCTCATTAGGTCTAGATCGATACGGATTTGCCCTAAGACTTAGAATGCAAAATCTTGCCCTTATGAATGCTAAAAATAAATGAATGGTACAAAATTTTAGGATCATGGGTAAAAACACAATCATATTTCATTTCCATCAAAAGATAAGAGTTTTACAAGGGTATAATAGGCATTTCAAGCCATAATACTTCATAATCCAAAAAAATACATAATTCATACAAAATATGATTTGCTCAAATGTAACTAGAGTCTTGTTTTTACAAAAAAATAAAATTAAAAATAAGCAAAAATTCGGAGTAATGCCCTTATGCTCGACCACTTAATTCCTTGCTCATCACCTATAGATGGGAAGGAATGTGGGTGAGCTTTAAAGCTCGTGGGTAATCATCTTATAACCAATAATAAGTAAAAACCATTGAAAATGTTCATGCATCATGAAACACATATTTCCTAATTCTTAAATCATCAAACACTTTATGAGCAATTCAAATTATGCATTCAATAAATCTGTCAACACATAAGCACATCAAAATGGTCTGGGAGGTCCATAAATAGAACAAGCTAACACGTGCCCATAAAATGGTCCTGTGAAGTCGTGAACAGAACGAACTAACACAATCACACGTAGTGGTTTTGTGTAGCTGTAAACATGAGGGAGTCCTTGAAGGAGCTCCATGCCACATGTAGGCAGGCGGGAGAAGCCTTTAGTTGAAGTGCACTTGACCTCGGAATGGACCGAACCAAACCCACATAACATACTTTTCATATCTTGTAAACTTGTCGCCTAAAATGGCATGTTTTTCGAAAAGGGATTTAATAAATATAACATAACAAAATAAAATCTTTTTCACATACTTTTCATGACTCTTCCACACAATATTCACATGACAAGCACATAACACTTTATCAAAACATTTGAAGAGCAATGTATGCACATTTATGAAACAATTTA
>JAOSBO010036241.1:0-11182 GCA_027563915.1 Erythroxylum rotundifolium | reverse complement strand
AAAATTTCATCTTATTTATTATATTCCGGTTTTATAGCGGTTCACTACCGGTTGAACCTCTAAACCTTAAACCTTTCTTTCGACCGGTTCGATATCCGGTCCGGTTTTTAAAACATTGGCTTTTTCTACCAACTAGTTCCAAGGGTAGGTGATGCTCAACCTTCATTTTTGTCAACCTGTGTATTATAATGGAAACTCATTTTCAAAGAAAAAATAAAAAACCAAGAGGAAGGAGGAAGGAGGACAATTTGACACTGAACAAACATTCAGGTTATTTTGCATGGTGTTTGAACATCACCACCATTTGTAAGAAGTGGAAAATAATTTTTAGGTAAGCCAGAATGGATCGTCCAAGTGATCAACCACTCCCATGTTCTCTGAGCCTAATAAGGTTGTCCTGCAAGGACTGCCAAAGCTCGGGACTGATTAAACCATCAGGATAACGAAACAGAGGGGACTCTTGTCCCATTGAAAGTGGCAGGCCCGTTAAAAGTTTCAGGTTCTGTCATCTCGTGTGCTTGTGTCCTGTCAGTGTTATTTTCTCTCTTTTTAGGAGTGCACAAATCGGGATTAGTAAAATCGATCTCTTTACTGAAGGGAGATTTTTAATGACAAAACAAACGTTGTTCTCTGAACGCCATCTAAAGCTATGTTCTAGCTATATTTAGCTACGCACAATATGCCCCCGATACTCTAAATGGCCTGTATCCTATTAATCTGATCCTCAACTTTGCTCCCTGTCCTTAACATGATCGAGTTTATTGTCCTTCTCTTCACCTTGGAAAATTGTGTTGTTTAAATAAAATGTCCATTTCATTCCAAGCGGTGCGTACCCCTTTGGGAACCATATAAACAAGTCCAGTGTAAAAAGCAAGAAACTGGACATACACTGGAAAGAAAAAGGTCGGTTCTTTCAATGACTTCATCCACTAAAAAGGGTCATTTAACTTGAGAGCTTTGGCTGTAATCTTGATGATAAGGTCTCATGCACTGCTGTCTGATAACAAGAATATAATAGCCTGGCATCAATTCTTGAGTGTGCATTTGGCTAAAGGAAAAGTTAGTTAAGTAGATTCTACACTCAAGGCATAAATTCCACATCCAGACTCTTATTTAAAGCAAAGAAAGCCGCCACTCCTAGCATGAATTGTTTTTGAAGAAGAGATGGAGTGGGTTTATGCCAGAAGAAGAGGTCCTGAGTGGAAACAGGGCTGGACAGGCCAGACCTTGGCATCCGTTTCTGCACCTCCTCTCCATTTGATGATGATCTTCGGCATTGTAGTTGTTTTGCTTTGGCTCTCCCAATACACAGGCTATAGGGCTCAGGTGCAACACACAGCAGTCAATTTGCAGCTTTTGTTTATCATATTGCCTATGTTGGTGGTGCTGTGGATGGCTTTCTACTCTACAAATTGGCTGCTCCATTATAAGCTTCAACGTCCACAGCGTGATTCTGTATCAAGTCCTGGTGGCTCTTTTCCTTGGAGTGTTGCCATCTTTGTGGGACTGCTCTTAGTGTTGGTTTCTTACCAATCTTCATTTCATTCCAAGTGGTTTGGACCTCTTCAGATGTCTCGTTAACCAGCATAAATAGCTAAACCAGCCCAAAATTGTAAAAACTAAATAAAAAGTCGGAATCATGTAGACGTTGAAGTCGTGTTCTTTGTCAACCAGAGTATGTCTTTTTTGGTCTAACATCAACTTCTCTAATTAGCAGATCCATCCTCAAGGAACTCAAATGTTAGAATCTCGAAGCAGAGGTCACCAAATAGATTTCAGAAAATCACCGAATACACCCAAAAGAGTTGATGTGAGAAGCGTACCTCTCAAGCGCTAAGTCAAACTTCTTGGTCATCATGGATCCATTATGGGTCTTGTCATGTACAAGATTGAATAGAAAAATACCAAGGGGTTTCTGCTTGGATACTTGCGTTCAGTGTAGGTAACATGAGACTTGTACCCATAACTTTCTTGAACTGAAACTCATGCCTCTCCATTTTTCTTTTAACAAGACATTTGCAGGGTTTCTTAGATACCGAGCTAATCGATTTGACCCCTTATCTTTTTACACGTCCATCTTACTTTAGTTCACTCAAAGAAGACTCAACCTTCTCATGTAATTATTGCCCATAAAATCTTGTTCTTGAACGTCTCCCGACTTTTAATCATAACAATAATAAACATAAAAGACTTACGATAAAAATTAACCTTTATTACTTCTCTAAAAATATGTAAAAGAATGCTCTTCGAAAATGTGTTATCTTTTTCTCTATCATTAAGCTATTTATAAGCACTTTTTAACTTTACAATTTGGAATCTTAATTGAAATGAACTTCTTTAAATCACCTCTATCTTTATCATATCACATCACACTAACCAAACACCCCATCCAAATAGGAATCTATTTGATAGGATTAAGCTATATTTAACAAAATAAGAGATTACATTTAATTAAGAAAGACACATTGATATTTGATCATATCACCTTACCTTTATTTTTTAAAGCTGATGTATATTTACTGTGATGTTATCTGTCATATTATCTAAGATCTTTCGTTGATCTCTATCTACTGATGACGAGTCATCAAAGTTCAAAGCGTCCATTCCAATGCATATCGATGTCAAGTCTATTAATCATGGTTCGTTTATTTGAGCACACACACTACAATAAGGTAAACATTTGGCTATGTTTTAAAAATTGTAATTAAAGTAAGTCTTTAGCAATGATTTTGAAAATCATCGCAAAAGGGTAGGCTTTGGCAACGCTTTTGTAAAATCATCGCAAAAGGGTAGGTTTTTGTAAAATTAAAAATTGCCACTTTTACCTACACTTTTTAAAAACGTAGCTAAAAGTCACCCTTTGATGGTGGAACTTTTGGTGACAATTTTAAAAAATCGTCACCAATAGGTCAACATTTGGCGACAATTTTCAGAATCATAACAAAAAAGTTAACTATTGGGTTTGGCGATAATTTTTAAAATTGTCACCAAATTTGGACTTTTTGGTGATGATCGTTTGAAAAATGTTGCCAAAAGGTTCAATATTGGAAAATCATGGCCAAATAATAATTATAGGAAGGAAACAAAAATGAGAAAGTTTATAGGAGGGAAATGAAAACGAAAACACTATCTCTCATCCTCTGCTCCCCTTCTTGTTACCTTTATTGTGTTTTCATTATATATATATATATGTATATAATATGGCTTCAAGTTATCTCTATCAATCTTATGACAAGTCTTTATTGTAATGTTCAATGCGAATCTCTTGGGGTTAGTTTTCATCATCATACTTGGAGTTAGATTCCTCTTTGCAAGCAAGTTGTAGACTACTATCGGGTTTTATGTTTCATCTATGTATGAATCTTGCTTTGCCTCTATCGTATGCTAATTAGAACGCCAGGTATGGTTTCTTTGTTCATCTATATTGTTCTTTAATTGAAGCATTTGAATACAGTGTATTGAAAAGAGGTGTCTTTATTAGGAAAAAATTGGGTTTTTAGGTTTTGTCTACATGTCACTAAGAAATAGGATTTGGGTGCTTATCTTGAAAAAATGGAATTCAAAAGGGAATCCAATTAAGTGGGAAGACAATTGTTAATTTACTGAAATAGGTTCTTTAAATTGGAGACTTCCAGTAAATTCTTGAAGTTGGAGACTACCTACTAAAGGACTAATTGGCTATTTCAAAGATCGAATTAGTTTCTACAGATTCAATCTTTCTCTCTTTGTCCTACCTACATTTGGTTATTGGTGTTAGTTGCCTATGAATTTGGTCAGTTGATTACTATTGGAGTTGCCAAATTGTTCTCCTACATTTAACCTTTTCATCTAATACCTGAAACAAAACAACTTTGTTATTGCTCAAATTTCAATAATGCTTGTCTTCTTTTGGTCATTGTTGGTGAAATCTAGCAACTTGTTAGATCTCCTCAAAGAGGTGTTATAGAAGGCTTTAACTTTAGGTTAGAGATGTCAGTGGCAGCTTTGGGTTTCATGGGTCTGCCAATTGCTCAAATGATGTAATTTTTGCTAAGATATATGGTATATATCTTATTATTGAATTTTGGCATTTTTAAATAATTGGACCTAGCAAATAATTTAGTTTCAAATCCAAATGGATTGAATTTAAATTGGGCATAACTGGCTTGTTAGATTTTTGGATAATAGTTTAGTTATGATACAATTATATTTTAAGCAGGATATGTGAAGAAGATAATAATTTTTTAAGCGAGCTGAAATGATGTCAAAGGATTTTTTTAAAGATTGGGTGTGTTGTAAGTTATCTAAAAAGTGAACATGTGTGTGAAGATTTGGCGGTGATGCTGGAAAATTTTTTTACGACCTTGGTTGAAGAACGTAAGCTAAGTTCTACGGTGTTAAAAAAAAGATGTAGCTACAAATATCTCCATGGTTCTCACCTTCGTTTTTGGTAGGGTGCACAATTGATGTGGTGAAGATTGTGAATGTCTTGCTTGTCGTGGGTGTGCGACTCATCATAGTGAGGCTTTAGTAAATTATTGTGTGGAGGTTTATTTGCTCAATCTATCTTGTACGAAGTCCTTCTGGCGCAGCTATAACTTGAATCTGAAATGTGCATGAATAAGCCTATTTTGGTGAACAATTTCTAGATCTATTTTGGAAGAGCTAAACCGATTGGGAAGTTATCTTCTTTTCTGTATCAAGTGTTTTTCATTTATATTGAATTTCGTTTAATCATTTGAGTTATTTGTTTATTGTTCTCATTAAAAGATTATTGAGAAAAATCCTTTGTTGAAGTTAGTACAAGATTGTCGTACTATTGGGTATGAAATTCTTTCATAGAAAGTGAGGTTAAGAGATAGGTTTAAGGGATAAGTAGTGTCAGCTTAGTAAAGTCTTGAGTAAATCTATTGTACTTCAGTAAAAGTATTAATCTGGGTACGGGCCCTGCAGATGTAGGCAAAGTGTTTCAAACTGCGTTACCAAATATCTGATGTTATTTTTGCTTTTGATTGTTTTTGTTTGTGTTAGAGACGACCACGGTAAAATTGGAATGTTTGCGAAACACCTACCCCTTATAGTTTTTCAATTGGTATCAGAGATGGGTCACCGAATCAAAACTTGATACATCATGTTGGTGTAGATTTGGGTTTCGTAATTATGACCATAAAAGAAGGAGCATCAATTATCAGGCCACCACTATTGGACGGTTCCAATTATCCTACATGGAAATCACAGATGAGGGTTTTTATTCAGGCACAAGAAACAAAAGCATAGAACTCGGTGTTATATGGCTGGACATATCCGATGATTACTGACGATAAAGAGAGATAGTTCTAAAAGATCCATCTAAATAGACAAAAGCTGAAGAAGAAAGGGCACTTGGAAACTCACAAGCAATGCACACAATTTTTAGTGCTATTAATGAAGGACGCTTCTCAATGATATCGTCCTGTGAGTCTTCTAAAGAAGCGTGGGATACTTTGCAGACTATTCATAAAGGGTCTAAATTTGTGATAGCGTTAAAACTATAAATGTTAACTGTGAGGTTTGAAGAACTGAATATGGATGAAAATGAGATTAATGGGGACTTTCATGAAAGATTGCGTGATATAGCGAATCAGGCACATTAACTCGAAAAGAAATATTCCGATCTGAAACCAGTTAAGAAGCCGTTAAGATCGCTACCTCTGAGATTTATTCTAAAAATTGCAGCAATGGAGGAGGCTCACGACATTAATGATCTATCATTGGAGAAGGTAATTGGAATTCTTACAAATTTCGAAATGAATCTTTTAAAGGGTAAGCAAGAAAGAAGTAAAGGATTGTCACTACAGGTTGAAATTGGAAAGGGTGTGAATGATGCAAAAGATGAATCCAATGAGAATGAGGATATGGAGTTATTGACAAGAAATTTCAGTAAGTGGTTAAAGAAAGTGAAGAAGGATAGATCCAATTTTAGGGAAAACGGTAGGAGCGCATCAAATAGTAATTTCAAACAACAAGAGAAAACTTAAAAGGGTAAAAGAAAAGAAAAGAAAAGAAAATTTATTGTCACGAGTGTCAAGGCGTCGGACATGTGCAAGCGGAATGTGCTAACACCTTGAAGAAGAGAAAAGGGAAGTCCTATACAAGCACTTAGAGTGAGAATGAATCTGGAAGTGAGTATGGTAGTGAAGAAGAAGCTATGAATAGTGCTGCGTTAGTTGCTTTAAACAACAAAAGCCTAGTAACTTGCTTAACAACAATTGAGAAGGAAGTAACTGAAGACGAAAAAGGGAGTCAATAAAAAAATTTCAAGATAAATGTAGACAAATTAGCTTAAGGCTCAATCTCATATTATGACAGGGATGAAATATGGTTCAAGTGATAAAACGGAGAACATTTATAAGAGTTACGAATTAATGTACAAAAAATGGGTAAAAACATGGAGGAATAATGAAAGGTTGAAGGAAGAAAACTTCTCTGTGAAGAATACTATTCAAGACTTGTAGAAGAAATTGATGTCAACTTTAGATGAGCTTGATGAAGTTAGACTGAAGTTAGCAAGTACTGAAAAGGGTTTGAGAATGCTGAATGAAGGCACCAAAAAGTTAGAAAAGTTGATCGAAATCGGTAAGGTTAAAGGGGATCTTCAAGGCATTGGTTATAAAGGTGAATGTGCCAAGGTGAATGATGAGAAAGATGACATATCCAGATCTGTATAAGAAGAAAACTTGGAAGAAGAATCGAAGGTTTGTACCCACATGTCTTTTTTGTGGAGTTATTGGGCACATAAATCTAAGATGCTACAAGATGTTACAAATGATGTTTCAAAGTGGTCAAAATTTGAAAATCTAGACACTCTCTATTAAATTTCTGGCAGCAGCACATAGTTACGAAACACACTTAGATTAGAAAGGGTCAGTTAGAAGCATAAAGACGTGATAAAGGAAAAACAAGAAAGTGTCCAAATTCACAGTTAGTTACTGCTTTTGAAGCAACTGTTCAGACTGAAAATAAGTCAGTTACTTCAGATGAAAAAATCAATCAGATAGTTGATGACCGAGATAATGTGACGAGGAATAAGCCCAGGTTTGAATTTCTTCGAAGGCATAGTATTGTGTGCTTTACATTTTTAAAGTATAGTTTGATGTTATTTATTAAAAACCAAAAAAACAAAAAAGGAGGTTCAAAGGAGTTATTGTTTAGGCTTTCTGAGTTTTATTTATAGGTTTTCTAAGGTTCAGTTAATTGATGTGTACATGAGGCTATGCGTGATGATGGGGTTTATGAATTTGATCAGTTTTATAAAGATGGAATTGAAGTGAGCAATGATATTTTGGCACATGTATTAATTGGTAGTAAATTGTCATCTTGGCTTTCTGTTATTGCACTATGTGCTTATAATTCTTCCATTGCATCTACTACTGATTTTTATGCTTCTTTGTTGAGATTGATTGTATTGAAGGTATTCTTCATTTTGGTATTGTCTTGCTCCAAAGGGGAGACATCATATTGTTTTTGGTGACTGTTCAATTCAGGGGGAGATTTTAAGGTATCTCCATGACTATTAGTTTTACTTTTTGGCATCTTTTTGTCTTAATGGGGAGAAATTTATAGTATTATTGTTTCTTTGGATGTTTCTTAAACTTGAAGAACTTGATGGACGTTGATTGGAGCTTGATGATGGATTAAGGGGGAGTATTTGTCATATGAATTGCGAATTTGATACTTATATATCCAATTATGCTATTTAGGGGAAGTTTCTTATTTATGACAAATAATGTCAAAAAGGAGGAGATCGTTAAGATATATGGTATATATCTTATTATTGAATTTTGGCATTTCTGAATAATTGGACCTAGCAAATAATTCAGTTTCACATCCAAACGGATTGAATTTAAATTAGGCACAACTTGCAACATCCCACTACCACAAGGTAAATTCCCGAATACCCGAAGGACATTCAAGTACATACCCTATGAAAATGGTATATTGGAGCAATAACAAATCCAACTTAAATATGGCATCATCTAACATACTCGAAAGTCACTAAATTTTAAACCATTCACTTCATTCATTCATGAAGCTTACACTGTTTCCATCAAACAAATATTTACAAAACCTTACACAAGTTTTAGCAAAACTACAGAAATAACAAAAATTTATATCACTTTTAGTATCAGCTGACAGACCTCTGAGCCATTTCTCTATCCAAAAGATTCCTTAATTCCTGACTAAGGAACTAAGTCTCCTGTCTTGTACCTGAAAAATCACATTGCAATTTTGAATGAGTTTTGCAAACTCAATGAGTAAACCATCATTGATGAATTTACCGGATTACATATACACATCACATATATCATAGATATTCATTCAGAATATATAAATTTTTTTCAGATACTCATACATCATGGCATAACATATGGTCACTCATTACAGCTTTGCTAATCATTCATGAATTTCAATCTTATATGAACGCTATATGCATAAAACTCACATTTGTTCATATTTTTGTGACGGAGTGCCTATCACATAACTATACAAAGATTGGCTTATAGAGCTCGGTCAAAATAGAATTACGGAGTATAGCTTTACGTGTAGAACATATATCACGGAGCAAAGCTCTACGTGGAAGTGCTTCAAACTGGCTACTCAAGTCTCAACTCCTTTATCTGAGCAAGTATTTTATGAAATGCATCAAATATTGAATATGTCATATATCACAATCTTATACAAATGCTCAGACAAAGTTTTTCACAGTCATCGGACCTAAATCCGGCATTCAACTTTTGTTAAGAGTCAAATTTCATTAAGCAATTCACATCAAATCAGAACACTTCCAATATATGCCCAACTATTAAACTCCTCGGACCTCAGGTCCGGAATCTAGAAATAACTCACAAACAATTCAATAATATTGGAAGTTTAACAAATCAAATTAAATTCAAATCAAATCAATCCTAGGAAATCATCTAGGTTGACTCACTATATGCTCCAAGAAGCTATTGCTTGGATGGTCCAGCAATGTCTGACTGGCATCCGATGTGCTCCTCTAAAACATACACTACACATTCACAAATACCACATTTTTGCATAAATGTGCAAGTATTCTTTTATGCACATCAATGTATAGAAAGTACGCACAATGCATGTTCAATGACAAATTCGGGTATCTTATTGTAATTATCATCATCAAATGGATCAGATATCAAAACCCTTATTAATAACATTTGGTACTTACAATTTGGACCAAAATAAAACAATGTGAAATCAATATCATAACCTAATTGACTACTTCAGATTTTCTACCCATATAATTTCGGTTCAACTTTGCATAATTAATCTGATAGGGTAAATGACAAAATTAGGCAAAACTTCCTTCTGAAAAGTTGTTCTACAGTGTCTTCAGTTTCTAATGACTCTAAGATCATCCAATTTAATTCAGTATTCAATGAGTTATGCACAAAATACCACAGACTGTGCACATTTGAACTTTTGGCTAGTACATGATCATACCCTCTAATTATACAACTCATATATTTCAGCTCAGATATCCAAAAATTACAAACTACATACCAATTTAAATCTAAGAGAATAATATACAACTTTGGTGAAGACAACTTAGCTAATTGGGCCCACATCAGTACAGTTTATTCAATAACCACAGGATAAGATTTCTGTCCCTGGCAGTGCTACAGCCTAAGCTGAGACTCAATTACATGCCAATTTTGAAAATCATAGAGATAGAATTAAAATCCGACTTCTTCACAAAAGTTGTAGAAATATGTATCTAGTTTAATATGAATAAAAAATCAACTCATTAAGATATCTACAGCTCAAGTTATAATTAGAAAACCGAAGCATGATCATGAAAAATTTCCAATTCATAACATTCCAGCAGACTTCCACTCTTTCATCGTATCAATCACTTTCGAATCAATTCAGATAACTCTACATTTTTATAGAGAGAAGGAAAATGTCTTAGGAATCCATTAGTCTAATTTTCAAGTTATTTGGACCTCAGAATAAAAAGTTACAGGTAAGAGATTTAGGGTTGTTCAATGAAATACTCTAGTTTTGAACCCACACAGATAAATCATCACCTTTTCTCTCTCTAGCACGCCAACTTCATCTTCTTCACCAAACCCAGATCACCGAACTGCATTTCTCCTCTTCTTCTTTCATTTTTAAAAATAGTTTCTTACTTCTAAGCCATCCATTCTACATTTCCATATTTACAAAAATCTTGGCAACAAGATAGACTCAAATTACACTTTAAACATTAAACATCCGAAGTTTCATAATTTCCTCTCTCTCTCGACTGCTTTTTTCTAACTTCTGCATTCTTTTTTCTTCCCTCCTTAGTCCACATTTTCTATCATCTTACTCCTTCAACCACAACTCCTCATTATGCTCTAAGCTTTCTTTAACTTTAACCTCACATAAATCCATCCCTAACATTTCCCAACCATTTACACATATATAACAAAAACAGAGCATGTTTAACTGCATATATATTTCTACATTCTGCATGTATTTTAATATCCAACAATAACTTCATCCAAATCTTCAATTCATCATATAGTTTCATTTTTTTCATCTCAAATGCAAGATCAAATACTACACCCAAAAATAGAACATTACTCACGATTTTCATCACTTTCTACATATTTTCTGTATTTTTGATTTACAGTCCAAAATGTTCACGCATGCACCCATCACAAGCATGAAAATATCATCTCTCTGTCATTTATCCTTATTATAACCATGAAAAAGAAAGCACAACTTACTTGTTTCCAGCAAAAACTCCAACATGAAGAGTAGACAAAGCTTTTGGTGCGTCAAGCAAACAATAATAATTAGTGATAAAACAGTATATATATATATATATAGACTGGATTTGGTGCTGTAAAAGCAAAGATAATTTCTGTATTTTGTCAAAACCTTTGGTGTGAAGAAACAACAACAGAGGAAAGCTTCACCGAATTCATACAGTACGTGGCGTTTTGCATGTATATGCACATGTCTCTCAACCCAAACAACCACTTATCACCACAAATACAAACCATTTGTGTAACATCCTGTCACCATATTAAAGGTTAGTAATTGGATTTCAATAATGGAGAGAATAGAAACGTGAGAGTTAGAAAATTTGTAATTTCAAGCTCAGAGGAATGTTAGCATACATGTATGTGAATTTGAGTCTATGCACACATGA
>JAOSBO010036204.1:0-11184 GCA_027563915.1 Erythroxylum rotundifolium | reverse complement strand
ATGCTAGGATGGGAGTCAAAATAGGTCAATTAAGCTAAAAACACTTAAAGAGTTGAACTTATCAAATCACATTAAGATAAGACTATTTAAGGCCGGATTTACTCTATAATGCATCTTAATTTATGCATGATCATTCAAAAATGAAAATAAATAAACTAATAGGTGCAACTAGTTATCACATGACAATGTTGTATCAAGTAGATCCATGCACAGCAACTCAAACAATACATGCAAGAAAGAAAAAATATAATTGACGCAAAATTACAAAAACACCAGCAATTTTTTTTTAATATCAAAAGAAAGCTATCTTCCTACCCCACACTTATAACTTACATTGTCCGCAATGTAATCAAAGACAAGACAATATAAATTAAAGGTGTGGAGTAAGGACAGAAGTTACCAAGATCATGGTGACAGGGGAAATGGAGGGGGCTCGTTGTTGAAACTGCCATGGACTTCCCTCTTTAGTTTAAACAATTGGGTACCCCACACTTGAACTTTTTACTGTGTGTGAAAAAATTGAATCCCATTTGTGCATACCAAAACACCTGCCTTGTAGAGCATATAAACACTACAAAACAACGGGTAAACTTGGGGCAATGAAATTTTTTTTTGTAGTTTCTTACAGTTATGCGAACAGAGACATACGACATGCTCATGTCATATACCTTCCTTTAAGCACTGGCAGTTATAACGATTAATGCACTGTCACACACACATTAGTTCAAGACCAATTTTTAAGCACTAAGCACATAATCAAACATCGAAAGAAATCGTCACAAAATGAAATAACACAAAATAAAAATCGAAGCTTAAAATTAAAAATTCCTTGGGTTGCTTCCCAAGTAGCGCCTTTGTTTAACGTCTTTGGCTCGATGGGGCCACACCTAGTTGTAGTCGGGTTTATTTACGTAATGTACCTCCACTAAGCATGGCTTAAATGCTTCATAGAAGGGTTAAAATCTATGTCTATTGACTTTAAAAATTTTTTAAGTATCTATGCTTTGAATGTCAACGGCACCAATATCATAATCTTTTACATCAACAAATCGACCAACCCACTTAGAACGCAACTTACCTCTAAAAAGTTTAAAAGTAAAGTCAAAGAGAAGTACCTTTTGACTGATTTTAAACCTCTTTCCAGCAAGCTTTTTGCCATGAAATGCCTTGGTTTTAGCTTTGCAAATCATGGCATTCTTGTAAGCGTTGTTGCAGATTTCCTCAAGCTCTTGGAGTTGAAGCTTACGTCGCTACCTTGCCTCATCATAACTTGTGTTTCACATTTTCACGACTTCCATCATCGGAGGATTTAACCAACGTTGTGGCTATCTACTCAGTTTGTATTCATCCTCAAGAAGTATCCAGTGCATGCAGATCGTTGGACTTATAACTTTGATGTCAGCAATAGTCCATCCCATAGCTTCCTTGTGGTCTCGAAGTACCCGAAGCAAACTCTCTTCCTCTACCTTACTCAACTCATTTGAAATAATTACTGGAAGTGTATCTCCAGCACCCAAAAACACGTATTTAAGGTGAGAGGGTAGTGGCTTAAGCTCAAGATCTGGCGGTTTCACTACAAATGGAAAATTTTGATTTCTGACAGATACCACATGGTCATGTCGTATTGGATCTAGTGGATTGCACAACTTGATTTCTTCCATCTGGAGCTGGTTTCCATTCATATCATTTACTGCTTGAAACAAACGATCTGATAAGACCCAATTTTTGTCTCAATTTCGTGACTTTGAAGTTGTCAAGTGTTCAGTCAAGGCTACCAGTAAGGCATCATAACTACAAAACTCCAAAAATTTATCAACAAGGGGGTTAACGCTATTTATGGCAAAAGCAAATGTATAATCACTTTGATGTTTTATTGCTTTATTAATATCAAATTTAATCACAGCACCATCAAATTCCATTGTCATGGTTCCAGCATGCACATCTATTTTTGTTCTAGAAGTTTTAAAAAATGGATGTCCTAGTAAAATCATGCCAGAATTTCTAGTATTCCTATCATCCATATCCAACACATAAAAATCAGCCGGAAATACTAATCCATCAACCTGAACCAGGACGTCCTCTAATACCCCTTCTAGCAAGACACTTGATCTATCCACTAAGGTTAAGACAACCTCATTGTGTTTTAAAGGACCCACATTCAAAGAATTGTAAATAGATAATGACATTAAATTAATTGAAGCTCTTAAATCACACATAGCTTGCTCAATGCCTACATTACCTATTTTGCATGAGATAGCAAACATACCTGGGCCACGCTCCTTAATGTGTAGCTTACCTTCTAACACTGCCGAGACTGATTCTCCCATAAACACTCTCTCGTTATCACGCACTTTATTCATTCCCATGTATAACTCTTTCAAAAATTTACAATACCTGGGTACATGATTGATTGCAGTCAATAAGGAAATATTGATTTCAACCTTATTCAAAATCTCAAACACCTCCGCATCATCAGTGGCCTTCTTCTTCTTTGCCAATTTATGAGGGAAAGGTGGTTTCTCAGGGTTAGGCCGCATGATCTCGATGTTTGGGGCTTTCTTTTCTGTTTTTGTCGATATGACATGATTATGTCCTTTTGCTTGTTTCAGATCTGGTGCCTCCAATTTGTTCCCACTTCGAAGTGGGATGGTACTGACATTATGCCTTGGGTTTACCTCTGGTTAGGAGGGTAACCTACCCTGATTTTCCATCCTTTTCATTGTGGAGGCTAGTTGATCCATGCGCGTCTCAAGAGCTCCAATCCTACTATCACTTTTCTCAATAAATTTTGTTAGAAACATCTTTAAATCATCATCGTTACCTTGCCTTGATTGTTGCTGGTGCTGTCGAGGTGGATTGTACTACCCTTGCTGGTTATTTTCGTTCCCATAACTCAGATTAGGGTGATCACGCAAACCTGGATTATATGTGTTCGAAAAAGGATCATATTTTTGATTGTGGTTGCCATAATTACCCATGAAATTTACCGTTTCATCCTCTTGCAAGGTGTGGCATGCATCAGTTGGGTGCTCTTGAGAAAAACAAAGTCCATATGTTGAAGGAGATTTGTGGACTTGATGCATAGTGCTAGCGTTACTAATAAACTGCTTTTCCAACAAATTAGTTAGTCTTTTCAGTTTATATTCAAGACTAGGAGACCTTACCTCATGTACTCCTAGCATGTTGGCATTAGTGCGCATGTTAAACTGCTACGAATTTGCGGCCATGGCTGATATCAACTCTCATGCTGCTTATGGGGTTTTGTTCACTAACGCCCGTCCACTCGCAGCATCAATGACTCTTCTCTCATCTTTTATCATCCCCTCATAAAAATAGTGAAAAGGAGTTATTCAGTAATACCGTGCTGTGGGCAACTCGCACACATCTTCTGAAATCTTTCCCAATACTCATATAAAGATTCAGAATCATGTTGCTTCACACTATAGATTTCTCTCCTTAAATTTGCAGCTCTAGATGCAAGGAAAAATCTCTTTAAAATTAATTTTTCCATGTCAACCCATGTATTAACTGAACCAGGAGGTAGATAAAATAACCATTCTTTCATAGCACCCTCGTAAGAAAACAGAAATGCACGAAGCTTGATATGATTTTCTGTAACTCCTCGTGGTTTAAACAGAGTATAGATCACGTGAAATTCCTTCAAATGTCGATTTGGGTTTTTAGTCTGTAACCCATGGAATTTCGGCAGCAACTGAATAAGTGCAGATTTTTACTCGAACCCATCATCCTCAGTCGGATACTGAATGCGCAGGGGTTAGGTGTTCACAGGTGGTGCGAGCATCTCTCGAAGTGTCTCAGGATGTTCCTCTGCCATGTTTAGTTCTGAATCAGAATCTGACTTAGATGAAGATAAAGCGATCTGCTGTTGTTCTGGTGGTGGTTCAGGAATTGTGGTGGTTTGTTGCTTATGTAGTCTAGCTCCTTCCTTAATCTTTTGGCAGTTTTCTCTATCTCAGGATCAAACCGAAGTTCACCTGTAGAAGAGGAAGGCTACATACAAAATGCTAGAAAAGAAGTTAGAAACACAATCAAATAATTCTTTAAACAAAACTTCCCGACAACGGTGCCAAAATTTGATAGGTTGTCAAACTACCAAAAATAAAAATATACCAACACTCCAAAAACTAGGTAGCTAGTGGTGAATCGGGTCGAGTCCATGGGGAATTAGTGCAAAGTTACTCAAATGCTCAGAAAATAACAAATTAAAGGATTGAAATTGCGGGAGATGTAACTAAAAATAAAAGAAACACAAAAAATTAAAGGAAAGCTATAGTAACAGATACAACGGGAGCATGTGGTATTGGCACAAAACAGATCTGGACAATAAATAACGAAATAAAACGAGATTAAAACGCAATGTATGAAAACCTAGCTAAGATACTCTTCAATTCAGCCTAGAAATTCGATCATTGACATCATAAGATAAATTAGACAATTCAGATAGACAAAGTTATAGCCAAAGGTGACGCACTCATTGACCAATCTTTTCTTACTTCGTCGGTAACCCTAGGAAACGCCTTGACAAGTTACTTCCTTAATATAAAGACAACCTCCGGGAAACGCCCTGACAAGATTAATCTCTAATTGCATTAAGAACGAAAAATACCCTTATCCTAACCAATAAAATCGGAAACGTCGTAATTTATTGAGTCAGATTATTTAATTCCATCGATTTTACCACCAACATACATCATTCGCTAGATAAAACCAATTCGCTACTTTGATAGAATAATATCCATGACAAAGTAAAGCTAAAGTTGTCATAGGTGAAAAGAGTGTAAAAAGGTTGAAAGATGTGTTAAAGGTTTGATTTCCTTATGCAATAAGGATTTTATAGTCTCCAATTCGTAACCCTAGCCACCATTGGTAGAAGTTTCCTAGTTAGTCTTCAATTTGGTCTCTTCATTATGACTTCCCAGGTGATGTCTGGTGTCTTCAACAAAAATCCAACCCAAAATAGATGACGATTGGGCTTTAAACTCATCCATAAAATTGGCCTAGTTCTTGCCTCATACGACATGAGCATGTCATATCGGTTTCCAACACGTAACTTCTCCAAAACAGCCCAAATCTCTTGCATTACAATTCCAATCCCCACTTTGATCTCCTGCACACGTAAAAAACATAAAGGAACATAAAAACACACAAATAATGAACAAACACATGCAAAATGAATGTAAACTATCCTATAAACCGTGCATGAAATGCAACCTGTCAATAGTATTATTCAATTTCGTATTTAAATTGTTTATCATCATCGTGATTGTTTTTAATTAAGTGTTAATTGTTAGTCATTATTTTAGTTGATTGATTTGGTTTATTTGGTCTAGTTAATTCTTGTATTTAATTTATCGTTTGTTAAAAAATTGTTTAGCGGTTTTAAACCTTAAATTTATGACTAGTTAGCCCTCCTCATGAGATTGATACCTTAGGAACTGTGCAAATGACATGTGCACTTACGGAATTTAATAAGGTTATAAATAGTAAAACTAAGTGCGTGTAACCTTGCAGACAAGTTTTTTGACGTCATTGCCAAGGAAGGAAATTTAGTTCTATGGTTTAAGGTGTTAAAGTATGTTTTAATTTTTGTTTTAGTTTTTTTCATTTTACTTAGGAATCATGCTCTTGCATGAACACAAGAGTCACAAGGAGTTCGAGTCGTGCAGTAGAGCCATTAGATTTAGACATAATGCAATTAGAACAAACCCTTATGAAATCTCCGTGAGAAGAAGAAGAAGAGATCAGAAAATCATAAATCGTAGGAATTTCAAATGAAGATAACTCAGGAAATGAACCTTGGATGGCAACAGAGGACCCTCGTAGACTTTATGAGGCCATGTTTAACCCATCAAACCAAGGAGTGGCTAAACTGCCTGTTCAAGCAGTCTTATTCGAAATAAAGCTAGTCCTCCTGAACATGCTTCAATAAAACATCCAATTTTATAGACTGGCGAATGAAGATCTGAATGCACACATCAGAAGTTCCTTGAGATCTGTGATACTTTCCAGTATCATTAGATGTTAGAGGATGCTGTTAGGATTAGGTTGTTCCCTTTCACACTTAGAGATAGAGTGAAGGCTTGGTACCATTCACTAAGCCCCGCTAACATCATGATGTGGGAGCAGCTTGTGTGTTCTTGTCTAGATAAATATTACTTCCCATTGACAAAGACCAAGAAGATAATTAAGGAAATTCCAATCTCCAATAAAGAGATGGGGATTCAATTTATGAAGCACGGGAACAATATAAGGATCTGCAGAGAAAGTGACAACATCACAACCTATCGAAGGAATCCCTTCAGCAGACATTTTATAATGAAGTCAACCCACCTATTAGAGGCACCATTTGCAGCTTCAGGAGTTTCTTTAATACGGAAGACAGTTGATGAAGCAAAAGAGCTAATAGAGGAGATGGCGAGCACTAGTTGCTTATGGGTAAGTGAGAGAAGTAGGCATCCTACTAACTTTAGAGAGCAAAAGGCAGTTGTCGCAGTCAATCAGAAGACTAAGCTACAAATGAAAATCGACAATTTGATGTGACAACTCAGTAATATGAATTTATCATCCTCAACTCTGGTTAAGGCTATGTAATTGAATTGTAAGCTATGTGGCCAATTGGATCATGATACTGTGGACTACTATATGATGAGAAAGGATAACTACGAGCAAGTAAATTATATAGGGGATCAATTTGGATGAGGAGGGGGTAACAATCCCTACTCCAATGTATAGAACACATGGTGGAAGAATCAACCTAACTTTTCCTAGTCGAACAATAACATTGGAGGACAGTTCAGGCCTCAAGGACAATCGAGCTTTTAGCAGGATAAAACAAGCTCGATGGTGTCAAAGTTGGACAAAATTTGGATAAGATTAAAGGCATGGAGGAAGCTCATAGGAGGCTTAAGATTAAATTCAGGTAATTAACAAAGAATCATGCCTTATCCATATAGAATCTAGAAGTCCAAGTGAGGTAGCCTATGGCAGCAATGTCTACTCTGCAATTGGATCATCTATGGTACGTGAATCATATTACACAGTGAAATGGACAATAAAATTTTGACCTTGTGCCTTGGTAAATCAAACTTTCATAACAAGAATTATGCAGAATTACCTCTTATAACATGCAGATTATGTTTCTTTCCAAATATCTTGACGCCGCAACTCACAACTATCCTCTACCGGTATCCACATGAGGATGAATAATCTAGCTAGCGGCTAATGTGTGCTAGCACATTCTAAAACACTTTAGAACACCTCACTATTTTTCTCTTAAGAAAAGTGACGAGTGGCTAGGTTTTTGTGTGTCTTCTAATAAAACTTAATCCCTCTATTTATAAAGAAACCTTAATCCTATACCCATTAGGATTATGCAAGGCCAATAAGTTTCAGCCTATATTACATATATCTCATATAATAAAAGCCTGACCACTTAATTGAATCTAACCCAATAAATATATCTATATGTATTTATTCAGTGCCTAATACATTAGGCCCAAGAGAATAAGCCCAAATCACATCACTCTTTGTGTGCAACCCTGTAGGCTCATTTGACGTTGGCAATGGGCTTGATCACACTTCAAGGCCCATAAGTCATAAGTGGCCTCTAGCAAAACATTACGACTACCCAAATTAAATGAGGATCGATAATCCGATTTAACCTATAACCATGGTCACAAACTCTGTCCCTATGTAACACGATATCAAGATTAATCATAAGGCATGGTATACGTCAACCTTTGATTAATCATAGTTTCTTAATTCTTCAGTTGACTGACTATAACAAATTTCATTGATGAATCCTCATCAATTTATTTGAGCACGGCCATGCATTTCTTCAGTCAAACTCGTCAAGAGGCCCAAATGATATCTCTCCAATTTAAGAGAGGTATAAATCCCATCTACGTCATTCATATCCCTCCGTATGATTCATTTAATTTTCAATATAAGACTACTTGTTATTTGATTAAAGATAACTAAATCTAATGTCAAAACACTGATTTCCTCATGTAGGGGATCATGATGACTTCAGGTTAGAGGACCAAAGTTAAACCACATTGAGAATCACTAATGACATGAAACCATGTAATGTTCTTTTTATGGGTCGGTTCAATATATGTTCTCTAACATATATCTATGTATCTGATTTGATAACTCATATCCATGATCATCAATTGGAACACGTACTAGCCTTAATTCACTAATTTTTCCACCAATAATAATCGACTAAGGACGGTTTAGAATAATATTATAATGCTTATGGTTTTACTATCAAGTCACACATTTGATGAAATAAGCCTAATACTATTCACGGAATGTAAATCACATTACTTAAACAATATACATGCATATATAAAAGAATACCTCATAATATATAAATAATAAGTCATAATGTCAATACAAAAAATCACTTATGACCGTTGTCCTAGGGCACACTACTAACATTTCTAAGTTATTAATCAGTAAGTTATAAGATAAAATAAATCAACATTCAATCATATATCAGAACCCATCAATTTGGCATTCTTAAAATGATATTTCTTAATGAGTTCCTTTGTGAATTTGTCTTGGCTAATGAAGATTCCTTTTTCTATTTGTCTTATTTGTAATCCGAGAAAGAATGATAATTCTCCTATTGTGCTCTTTTCAAACTCCCCCTAAATTAATGTTGAGAATTATTCATAGAAGGATGGATTAGTACCAACAAATATTATGTCATCAACATATATTTGCACTATGAGCAAATCATTCTCCTTTCTTTTAATAAATAAGGTTTTATGGACCTTTCATCTTTCAAAGTTATTCTCAAGCAAAAAGTTACATATCCTCTCAAGCCATGCTCGAGGTGCCTGCTTTAGACCATACAGAGCTTTGGATAACTTCATAATGTAATCTGAATGGTTTTCATCTTCAAAACCTCGGGGTTGCTTAACAAATACTTCATCATTAATGTAATCGTTTAATAATGCATTTTTAACATCCATTTGGAACGACATGAAGTTTCTATAGCATGCAAAGGTAAGGAAAATTCTAATCAATTCCAATCTAGCAACATGTGCATAAGTTTCATCAAAATCAATACCATTCTGTTGATTGCAACCTTGAGCTACAAGTCTAGCTTTGTTTCTTACCACCTTACCATTTTTGTAAAGTTTGTTTCAAAATACCACTGAGTCCCAATGATTAACTTGCTTTAAGGAGATTTTAGATTTTTTTTTTGTCAAATTGATTTAGTTCTTCTTTCATAGTTAATACTTAGTTTTTTTCAGCAAGGGCTTCTTCAACAGTCTTTGATTCTATTTATGAGATGAGAGCCAAAAAGTTGTTCTTAAACAATGATCTTATTCTTAGAATTTCAAAGGAATCTCTAAGAATATATTGATGTGTATCAGATCTCTCCGTTCTCTCTATGTTTTTCATTATATAGGCTCCTACTAAGATCAAGGAGCTTACTCTACTCTAGTTTTAGAGGGGCCTTCTTGATTTAGTAATTTTGAGGGCATTATTATAGTAGTTTGATTCTTTGATGTATTTTTAGGAATCAAAACATGCTTTTCATCATCTAAATATGCTATTATTATTAATGATAATGCTTCATCAAATACCACACGTATCGATGCTTCTATCTTTTTTGTTCTTTTATTATATAATCTGAATCCTTTAGTGGCAATCCTAAAAAAATAACTTTGTATAATCTTGCATCGAAGTTTCCATATTGTCTTTTCCATTATTTAGAATGAAACACTTATAGCCAAAAGCTTGAAAGTACCTAACATTTGGTTTTCTTCCTTTCCATAACTCATAGGGAGTCTTTTTCAGAATAGGTCCTATAAGACATCTATTAAAAACATATCATGTCGTGGATATTGCTTCTGCCTAGTATCTATGAGGTAGTCAACTTTCACACAACATTTTCCTGGCCATATCAATCAAAGTTTTGTTCTTTCTTTCTACAACTCCATTTCATTATGGTGTCCTTGGATAAGAGAAGTTGTGAGTTATATCATTGCTGTCACTAAATTCTTCAAATTTTCTATTACCAAATTCTTCTTCATTATCTCTTTGAATAGAAGTGATGCAATACCCTTTTTCTATCTAATTTTTTTTTGCAAAAATTCTCAAACACTTGAAAAGCATCATCCTTATTTGATAAGAAATAAACTTACATAAATATGGAGTAATCATTTACTAGAACAAAATCATAATGTTTACCAAAGTGGGACTGAATAATATGAATTATACAACTTGAATCAATCCACCATGTGTCATGACAAACTTCAGCCATGTTAGATTCAAAACAAACTAGTGAGATTAAATTGACTTTCTTTTCAAACCATTCCTTACATTTGACATAATCCTTCTTCATGTTTCCTTTTTTCTTACAAAAAAAAGAACTTGTATTCCTTATTAATGTCAGGTTGGATAGGTATTTGACCTTTTCCCTTTGAGTTGGCTTGATTTTTCTTCTTTCTTTGAACAACTAGATGTGTACTCTGTGAACTCTCTCCCTGTTTCATCGACAATCTCCCTTCCCGTTGGATTCATATGGTCATTAATTCATTTATTGACTGCTTATCCTTATGTGTATTATAAGAGATTTTAAAGGGTCTGTATGGTGGTGGAAGGGTCTTCAAAATTTAATTCATGAGAAAAGAATCAAACATCTCATCCTCTAGTTTCTTTAACTGAGCCTTAATCCCTCATCTTCACGATGTGCTCATGCACATCTCGAAAACGATGAGTCTTATAGATGAAAACTTCATAATTAGGGTGCTTGCAAGTGCTTTTTCTGAAGTTTCAAACTACTAATTAATAGCCTTCAATAGAGCACAAACATTATGATGTTGTTTTACAGAACCACGAACGCTAGCAAAAATTTTATTTTTAATGAACATCACACTTAGGCGATTAGATCACTCCCCTCATTCATAAACCACAATTTTAGTTGCAATGTTGGCTTCCATTACCTTAGGTGGTTCGTCCTTTTAGATAGTATAATTAATGTCAATCCACCCCAGACGAAGAAGAATTATCTCCTTCCAAATCTTATAGTTTTCACCCCTTAATTTTAGATTTTTTATAACTTGTATAAGAGAAACTAACAAATTGAATAGCTACATAAATTTAACATACATGCTACTTATCAATAAATTGAGGTTGACA